>JAWQRP010006126.1:0-10049 GCA_033557875.1 Quadriops clusia | reverse complement strand
GGCAGGGGATGTCATAAATCTTTCTACACAGATAGAAAACCGCTTGGGCAGGGGTAGTAGAAAGATTTATAACATCCCCTGCCGAACTGTTCTCTAGTCCCAGCCATTGACGAAGGACCACTTTAAAACCTATAGAATTGTGTCTCCACCCCCTGGCCAGTTGTGAATAGATCAATCTGTATTTGCGCTACTTGGGTAGGGTCGTATTTCCAACAAATATGTTCAAATTTCGTTCCAGCTGCAAGAGAATCGTAATATAAGTAGAAGCCGAGCAGACAACAGCAGAAACAAGAGTCATATCGATCCAGAAGAACCCGCAGGCTGTAAACCCGGGGTTCCAATGCACGATTTGGCACCCGAACAACAAAATGTCTCCAGAAATCGAAGGCTCATATCTATTTTTTAATTTGTATAGGATTTCCCCAGTGTGCCTTGCCTCGTTCTTCGTTCTCTCACATATTGCGGACATCATCCACAATTGCAGCAACTTTGAGAGGGCCCAAAGGGCTGTCGTGCTGACATCTAACAATACGCTTTGGTCGCCCACGACGAAATATCTTATGAATTGACCGAAGCAATAATAAGCGTGTGTAGTAAATGAGATGAATGTAATCCCTGTGGTTAACAGAATTTGGAAATCGAAAGCCTTATTGACGCTCGAGGCAATTTCGCAAAGATTAGCGTGCATTTTGCGATATTGCAAGATTTTTGATTTTACGTTGGAGAGAAAGAGGTTTTTCGATAACGTTTCTGGAAATTTCATTTTTTGGTATTCCCGTTTCTTGTATCCTATTTTCTGAAATTCTGATTTCCGAGATTCTATTTCCCGATACTGTTTTTTCCGATATTCCATATCTCGATATTCCATATCTCTATATTCCATTTCTCTATATGCCATTTCTCGATATTCCACTTCCTGTAATTCCATTTCGGAAATCTTTTGATTGAGGGCTTGAAAACGTTGCCCAAGGAAAAAGACCAAAGATACATAAAACAAGATAAGGAGGAAGTTCGAAACGAGGGGGATGTAACAAACGAGCCAACAGTGTGACGACAAAATCGATGTTTCGTTCAGGAACATGCTGCAATTAAAGTATTCCAATATTCCGAACATAAGGACATAATAGGCTATTGCTGCAATTATATAGTTCCTCGGTTTACCATAACGAACATTTGCTCCAATATTGATTAAGTCTTGATCGATAAGAGACAACTTATACACAGAGTTGATGATTTTCTCTTGCTGTACTATGTTCAAAAAAGCCAAAGAGACCATCACCAATAACCCCGAGTACATATTGAACATGTCGATTGAGTTGGTCACTTTGTTAGGCAGGATCGATCCGACTTTCGTACGGTCATGAATAGACAAAATGTAGAAAACTACAATAATAAACATCAACTGAAGGAAAAAACTTTTGATACATTTTCTTAAAAATATAATTTTGTCTTAAACCGATAAGTTCTCTGGATAAATATGTATCTATAAATATAATAATATATAATTTTTTTAGAAAAACAAATCAATAGAATTACCTGCAAATAATATAATAACAGCAATGCTATAAACATTCGTAAGCTTCGAAGATTTGTAACAGATCTTGGAATTTCCATGAACATATTTATAAGGACTAAGCCCCAAAATGTATGTAACATAATATAAAGGGGCCAACGTTTCAAACACATTGTTCGGAGGCTTGAATACAAAAGTTTTTGGGAGCATTTTATTTAAATTAAATTTGGATCAAGACATTTCGATTTGTACCTTTATGAACGCTTTGTGTCCAACTAATATAATTGTGTTAAAGAGTTTCTTGTTATAGAAATCATATTATATGTTCCAAACCATTTAACAAATCACTCAGGTATGCCACGTAAGTATGCACATAATTAGATTATTATTTTTATAGTAGTAGAAATTTAAATGGATCTATAAAAGGGAACTAAATTGTAAAAAAGTATACCTACTATACCACAATATAATATAATATAATGTATTTTAGGACTCAAGTGATAGCCACACCTGGATCATTAATGGGATCAAACGTTCATACCTATTCTTCTTTATGGTCATACACCAAAGTCACAATTATTTTTTATAATCTGCTATCTGTCTTATTCAGCTATTTATAAAGCAGTTCAAAGTGTTGAGGTCATACTGATTATACATAATAAAGACTATATTTAAATTAGCGCAATTACATACTTTATATATTTGCATATTCATTGGGCACATGTTTAATATACTTACAGGATCGTATAAATACAAATACGTACAAATACAAACCTCATATATTTGGGATGCTTATATTCTACCAGAATTTATATACAAAATACATATATTTATAAGTAAATAAATATAGTCAGTATTTTTAAGATGCGCATACAAAGAACGATATTTACTCGTACAAAGCTTAGCCAACGACAAACTAGATATTTTGTCTGCTCTTCGATTTCATAGCTTCTCTCCTCAATATGCAATTTCTATGTGCAATCTCTGTTGCATACTAAACCAGGATGTTCGCTATTATAGCACAGAATATCTTGTGTACGCTTTATCAGGGTAACTCTGTATATTAAGCTAGCATTATCGAGGTAACACTGTAAACACAAACAACTCAATCCGGGGAAGTCCCTTATTACCTATTCTATAAATAGCTGGCACATCAGCAAATCAGGGTTAACGGTATTATCTTCTCTTTCTTCGTATAGCTTGCAAGATAAATCCAAGTTTGCCGTTTTGTTTAGTTTAAAATAAAATTAATTCAATAAATTGATACACAAGTTTTGCACAGAACTTGCTTTACGCACCGTGGTTTAAATAATTGGGCTGCCAATATATAATTCAACGCAATACTTCTACCTACAATGCATAAAACGATATTTCTCGTGTGTGTAACAATAGCAAGTTTGCTTGTGCTACTCGTTTCTGCATCTATATGGGATAATGAGGTGGACGGTAATAACACGATACGGTAAGATTTTTACATTGATTAACGATTATTCTTATATTGATTAACGTTTGTTCTTATACTTATATTGGGTTTCCATAATATTTAAATTAGGGGAAACCCAATTTAGTCTTAATTAAATTATTAATTATTTTAAAATTTAGGGTTGAACTACAACACCAAAAAACGCCAAAAGAATATTTCGTAACTGGAGAATATATGTCAAGCAACAAAGAACAAGCTTTGTATAAGCCAAAGAAATGGAATGACACGATTCCTCTAAAAAGATATTTAGATGTAAGTGTTCAAAAAAATGTCCATCAACATTAATATCGACTGAATTGCAATATCACTGGTAATATGTAATTTCAAAAATGTTTTTTTTTTTTCATATACAAAGTCTGAATATTATGCCGAAATAAACATCGGGTCTCCAGGCCAGAAATTCAAGGTGATATTCGACACGACTTGGGTTTCCAGCTTTATCATTTCCAAATTTTGCCCTGATTCCGTCGTTGCTTGTCGTAGGTGCCATATTGCCATTACATAATTCTTATCCACATGTATTGATATATAAAGTGGGCCAAAAGAAACTTACAAAAAATATATTTCACATTTATAGAACACCCTGTATTTTTAAAATGTAGCTTTTTGAAACTTGTGCAATGTGTATTTTGATTCTTATATTTCAATTTTTTAAAAATACCTTCTTTAATTAGAGTGCTATGTTTTGCAGAAATAAAAATTGGTCCACCTTGTATATCATATAATAATGTTTATTAATCAACTATATAATTAATTTTTATATTGAAACTATAAAATAACTATCATCTCATACAGAAAATCACGAAAAATATGATCATGGGCACTCATCGACCTACCAAGAGAATGGCACAAAGAAAACCATTGACGAAGGCCTCTATCAAATAAGCGGGTTTTATTCCTATGATTCGATGGTCATCGGAAATTCCCGGGTGAAAAAACAAATGTTCATCGAGGTGGACTACACTAACTACTCAGATCCTTTTACCAAGGCCGATGGCGTCTTAGGATTGGGGTTCAAAACTGATGAAAACACCCCTTTTTTCTACAACTTGTTACAGGACACCAACATTACGAACCCGATCTTCTCGATCTTTCTCAGTAGAGATCGGCAGTCTTCCAAAGGTGGCGCTATCATTTTGGGTGCCATTGACAAGAAGCACATTCATGTTACCAATCAAAAATATGATAACATAACATATGTTCCTGTTGATCCTTCATTGGGCTACTGGTCTTTCCAGCTGGATGAGTAAGTTCAGTGTATTTTAAAAGTAATTTTCAAAAATAAACACCTATTTACGTTTTGTAGAGTCATCATCGACAAAGGCAAAAACTACACAGTCTTGTGCCCCAAGGGCTGCAATGCCATCGTCGCTACAAGCAATAACCTGATCATCACACCCCAAAGCGACTTGGAGACCATAAACCGAAGGATCGAAGCTCGTGTTAACTCAGATTACCCTGGCAGATACGAAGTCGACTGCGACCGAGTCAACAAATTGCCTAAATTCGAGTTCACGATAAACAACAAAAATTTCACCCTGAAAGGCGTGAGATATGTGCAACAGATTTCTAAGGAATCCCATGTACTCTGCCTTTCTGCTTTTATAGCAAATCGCACTCAAAGCGAAGTGGATAGGTGGACTCTGGGCGGAGCTTTCCTCTCGGAATTTTACAGCATTTACGATCTTAAAAACAATAAGATCGGCTTTGTGAAAGCCGCTTAATTACTAACCTACTATTGTTTAATTACTAATTCTTGCTGCCTATAAGCATTATCCACTTGTAGCAATATCATCAAATAAGTTGTAGCTGAACAAACTATCTGTAATAATTAAATAAAATTGATTAATTATATAAATTAATTATATAAATTATATAAATATATAATATATATAAATCAATAAAAGTAATAATTAAATATTAGTTTGTTTCCCTTACAGAGCAAAATAGTTCCATGTCTATATGAAACAAGTTGCAGGCATTAAATTTCAATTTGCAGTGAAGCAACTGTTGGCCAAATGCGTAAACTTCCCGAAACAATCGTTTCGACTGAAATTTGTGCAGTAAATTCCCAGCTTTATCCCTCTCGATTTCCACCAATAAGCATCCGGCGCAAATTAAAAGCAATTGTAAGAGTTTAAACAAAGCCCAAACTCCAGTCGTTACTGTGTTATACCAGTTTGTATCGTTTTCCCCTAAATGAATCCTCATGAATCCATCGAAGCAATAATAACTATGTGTCGTGAAACTTAAGAACGTATTTGTTATAATTAAGAGTAATTGGAACGAGAATGCTTCATTGATTAGTTTTGAAGTTTCGCACAATTCCAAATGCATTCCTCGAATTGATACTAATACGGATTCCGTTGAGGAAAACTTTAGCAAGTTGTTGACGATAGTAAATCTTTGTTTAATAAGCATAATGTAACAGATAAATTGGCACAAGACATAGCCATTCACCAACATAGGAATGTAGCACATTAGAAGGCAGTAGCTGGAAAAAGTATAAATTTCCCGGAGGAACATGCTGCAATTCATGTATTCCATCGAAGCGAAACTCGTGGTCGAGAAAACCACGAAAATGGCAATTGTATTCCTAGCTTTAAGGTGATTTACATCCGATCCAATTTTTTTCAAATTTCTATCAACGATAAAAAGGTTTTTTGTTGCTTTAATGAGCCGATTTTGCTGTAAAGTGTTGAGTATTACACAAAAAGCCATAACGAAAACTGTTCCGTAAAGTTGGTACAAATCGATAGCATTGGTAAGGGTGTTGTTTTCTTTGTAACTGATTCGGTTCCTCTCGCTCACTGCCATTATGTAATAAGTTATGAATGCTGTGATCATGATGTATGTGTAAAATAAGCCGAACGTTGACTTTGTGTAATTATAAGCATTTTGAACACAATTGTAATTGTAAGAAGCAAGACCATATGTTTTAGCCGAAACATAAATTGGAATTAAAACTTCGAAAACATTTTTGGGTTTAGTGATTTTGTTCCAACATTGAGCACAAAGTTTGCTTTTTCTGGCAAATTGAATGAATTTGAAAAACTTTGCACAAAGAAGATTTTTCATTTTAACCATTCACATTCGAACTTAACGGTTTCAATTCGAACTTAACAATTTCAATTAGAACTTAACAGTTTCAATTCGAACTTAACAGTTTCAATTCGAACTTAACAGTTTCAATTCGAACTTAACAGTTTCAATTCGAATTTAACAGTTTCAATTTGAACTTAACAGCGTCAATTAGAATTTAGCAGTTTGAATTCGAACGTGAAGTCCCCTATTCGAGCAAAATAAATATTTGATGTAGCTTCCGATTACATCAGACTTTTAAAATAATAATACACAATTATTTTATAATTACGTGTTTATGCTATTGATTTCTTTTTTTAAGTAAGTGCTTTTAAATTGCATGTTTTCATATAACTGGGGCTTAGGAAATAAACTCATTTGCATATTTATTTATTCTTAATTTTATTTAAAAATGTTATTTTTTATTGTACGTTATAATCAATGTTACGGTCAACCGTGGTCGACCCGACTTAAAGCAACATAGCTCACTTTACTAGGAATGTCGTGGTACCCGACAGGTCCTGCCTCACAATCTGCACAAGTTAAATATTTTGTGCTTCCGACGGTATTTGAGAATCCTACATTGTAGAATGTGTACATCTCGTTAACGACCCAAAATGAATTTAAATTTTCTGTTTCAGGGTTGAGGTTTGCAGTTTTCCTTTGCTGGATCAACGGAAGTGAGTACTGCAAAAAAAAAGGTTTGAATTTTATTTGTAATTTATAGAGCAATAACTAATTTTATAAAAATAAACAAATAATTTTACTAAAAGATAAAATGAAAGAAAGGTGAATTTGTGCTTTACACTATGTTTATTAATTAATTTTGACGGATACTACAACCACTAAGCAATGTCGAAAATGATAAATTTAATAAAAGCTTTAATGTTCTCAAATTAACGCTTATATTATATATTTTTTAATTACCTACATATATAAGGTGTCATACTCTCGATGGATTGAAGGATTATGGTTTTATTACTGGAAATATAAGGTAGATTTGGAAATATAAGGTAGATTTGAAAATATAAAAGTTTTAACATTTGAAAAGATACGAATCTGATTCCATTATGAGAAATAAATTACAGTAGAGCGTCGGTTTTCTGAACTAATTAGGACCAAGGGTAATTCGGATAATCGATTTGTTCGGATAATCGATTTTACAGAAAAATAAGAAAAACAAGTAGATATCTAATATGTTAATGTTTATATACGTTATATTTTAACACAACAGAGCTCCTTAGAAATGTAATCACATAATTTCATTTGAACAAGTTGTCCTTTTTTCTTCAAAGCCAATTTAAATATCAACACATGAATGATGCGTCGCTTATATCAATTTAATACTTTATGCCCGTCGGCGTTGGCGTAGGTTTAACAAAGACTGTGTTTTTATGCCTCACTCGTTTACACACAGTCTCCGGACGAAAAATAAACAACTTAAACTAAAAATTTTGCATTGATGAACAGCTAATAGATGGTTAACTTAAATCACAATAGTTGAAAATGATGTTCGGATAACCGACGTTCCGGATAACCGACGTTCGGATAATCGACGTTCTACTGTACTATTATTTCTTCATTCAAAAATTTTAAAAATATTTTTGAGTCCCTGAGCAAGACCAGAAAAGTTAAATAAAATAGATTCATATCACGCAAGATAACTTTCCTAATATTTTGAATTTACACATTTGCCCCCCCAATACTAAATGCGACACCCTGTAAGTAATTAGAAAATAAAAACGAGAACCAAGTAAGCCTCGTTAACAATAAAGAATGTTTAGGGTACATGCCAATTTGAACGGTGATTCTAACCTCAAAACTTTTGAAAGTCGCTGAAGAAGGTGTTAATATTATTGAGCCACAATATTTGCACTTAACATTCCTGGCGTTTTGGCCCTCTGGTTGTGTGATTTCTTCACTGTAATCCCCACTACATTCCGGCATTTTTGAAAAATATTTTCGACAAATCGAAACGTCAAGTAGATAACAGAAAAATACAAGATGTAGAGCTAACACATTGTAAACAAGTAAGGCGTGGCTGTCATTGTATTGAAATCATGTAAGGAGCTGTCATAATTTTATGATTGCGATAGCTCTACTTCGGGACATAGAAATTGAATGATACATATTGAATTTTCAATTATGTAGATAGAAAATAAAAGTATCTATAAAATATCAATAAAATAAAATACCTATAAATAAAATAAAATACCTATAAAATAAAAATAAAATAGTTATAAAATATCAATAAAAAATAAAATTATATGATACAATACAAAATGAAATATACGAAAAAATAAATAAAACAAAATAACAAAACAATTAAATAAGATAAGGAGATATAAAATAAATGACACAAATATCATACATTAACCTTAATTTATTAATGCATAAATATCATTCAGAACAACAACACAAACATTTAGATAAAATATTTACTTAGCATGTTTTGCAGAATAATATTTCACCCCGTTAACGGTTGAAGCTCGAGCATGTTTCGCCAGAAGGGCATTTACATTAAGTTTATCGGTTGCCAATCGCCTAAAAAAGTGCCAAAAATTTAATTAACTAAATCAGCAATACCTTATTCAATACCTACTGTATATAAGGAGCTATTTCCGGCACTGTCCACTTCTCCTTAACATCAAATAAAGCTCTGAATCGATCAGTAATATTATCAGGTAAGCTTTCTTCAGGGTAGTAGCGAATCGATTTAGGAATAGATTTTGTGTCGATTAAAGCAATCCCATATAGCATCTCGATATTAGTGACCATTCCCTCCGGCACCGACTCGCTCCAAGCCTGTAAGAAGTCATCAAGGCTGAACCGGCCTGCAGTTTGTAACAAAACTTGAGCAAAAAGTTTGCAAATTTTCGTCTCATTGTACCGATAAAGTTGTTTACTGTCGACAAGTTTGGACTCTTCAGCGTAGAGATCGAACAGACAATTTATTATTTCCTTGGGAGCTAGGCCTTCCAAGGAAGTCATCGTTACCTCGTAATCGATCTCATCGAGTCCCCAAGAATTTTCTTCTATTAGCTTTAACATGAACGACAGGATTCTGAAGTGGTACTCCATATCTATTAAACGTATTTTGTCGTTAATTTTCACCAAATTCATTGATTTTAAAGAGGTTTCAAGTTCATCTGAGGATGCTTGGATTACCTCCAATAAGTCTGCCAAGGAATACAGCTCATTTTGATTTATTTCGAATTCTCGATCTGGCCCTTTGTACACAGTTTTCTCCAGTAAAGTGTATAATTTTCGTAATCGTGGCTTACTAGGAACGACTTCCCAATAATGGTGAAATATTCCAGAAACCGTAACTTTTTCTACAGCTTTCTCAGGACGAAGTTTTAATTCATCGGAGAACTTGAGCCCTTCGACTAAGAGTAAACTATTGGAGGTTTCCGCTTCGACCACGTCGTAAGTCTTCGAATCAGTGCACAAGACGGCATCCTCTTCGTCCTCACCCTTTAAATATAAAGTCTGTCCTGCGGATACTGTTTCCAGGAGATGTTTATCTAACTCTAAGAATTTATAGTTGTGGCTCTGAAGATCGTTTACGGAGAAATAAATCGCCTGGGAGGTCGGAAAAACGTCATCTTCCGTTATTTTGGCTAGCGAGAGAATTTCGTTGACTTCTTCTAGGGAACGTTCTTGCCTAAACGTATAAATAATAAATATAATTCATTGAATGAATATATAAAATTTTAATTGCAATAATGGTACAATTAGAATATTCTCACACTCAACTATTAGTTCAACAAAAAAACTAAACATTTACCATTTTCTTTTTAATTCTTAAAAATATTTTGGCTTTTTTTTCTTTAATAATTATGCACTACTAGTTAATGCCCGTGAAAAATCACGGGCACCCATGTACACATATATTTATTACCATGTACACATATACTTATTGCCATGTACACGTATACTTATTGCCATGTGCACATATACACCTGACCA
>JAWQRP010006125.1:0-10050 GCA_033557875.1 Quadriops clusia | reverse complement strand
AAAAATAGAATCGATTCTATTTTTTCCCGCCATTTTCGAAAAATAGAATCGATTCTATTTTTTCCCGCCATTTTCGAAAAGCGCGGGAAAATTTGGCGGGAAAAGTAAAATTGGCGGGAAAAAATAGAATCGATTCTATTTTTTCCCGCCATTTTCGAAAAGCGCGGGAAAATTTGGCGGGAAAAGTAAAATTGGCGGGAAAAATAGAATCGATATAAATAAAATCGCCTGTGGTTTTAGGGTTTATTTAATTTTATTCATTCAATTAACTAATGTTAAAATTATGTTTCATTTTGGGTATATAGGTCTATTGAATTAAGATGTTTAGTCTGCCCTTGAAGACGTTTTAATGATAGAAACGAAACTTTGGGCAGACTAAACATTTTTATTCAATAGACGTATTATATTCCTGAAAAAAAAATATTTTGTATTAAATTTTGTTTGATTTCAATTTTTTCCTTTCCAATCTTCCTTGCAATAAACATTCTTCATGGCGTTCTATTGCAGAGTGCCTTCTACTTATCCCCACTTCAGCAACCAGACGACATATCGGACAGCTCGGTCATCTTAGCTGGCCCTGGCAGCAGCATTAAGATTAGGTCTTCCAAAATACCATCGATGCTCCAAGTAGCGATTGGATGCGAAGGTAGGATTTGGGTCGAAGAAGCTCCTATGGTGCACCAACTGAAAGAGCAGGCTCGGGAAGGAGTCATTTCCGAAGTGTTGCGCTTACCACTCATTGGCTGGAGAGTTAAGACTGAAACCCGGATGGCACCGAAGAGGAAACGACGAAACACCAACGATGAGCTAGGTATTATACTCTATATATAAATAAATAACTACAAGTTATAAAGAAAATGAGAAAACGAATACAGAAGAAACCAGTTAGAAATAACCATGAGAAAATTTTAAGTATCCAAATTAAAAACCCAAAACTTTAAAATCCAAAACAAAAAACCTAAAACAAAAAACCTAAAACAAAAATCCAAAACAAAAAACCCAGAACAAAAAACCCAAAATAAAAAACCCAAAACAAAAAACCCAAAATGAAAATTCTAACTATAGAAATCCGAATAACAGAAAACTTAAACAAAACTACATAACCAACCATTTTTTTAGGCAGTGGAGACTACATCGACGACTACGATTACGGCGATGACGAATATGACGAAGAATACTCCGGAGTCGATGATATAGACGACAGAGAAGACACAGGACACGTCATACCGACGACCAGCACGAAAAAACCGTCGCCTTCCACGACAAAATCCTCAACCACGAGCACAACCACCTCCACAACCACCACCACAACTACAACTACAACCACCACAACAACCACACCCGAACCGACGACGCAAAGAACAACAACCACAACAACCGAGTCGCCAATTGTGCCAACCGTTCCTCACACTAGTGAGACGCACGGGCACAGGCATCACCATGGTGAGAATATCCCAATGGAAATTGTCCCTACACTAAAAATTGTTCCTCTTTTGCACCACACTACTACTGAAGAATCCACGAACATAATAATCGACGAAGAAGAAGAAGGTGCTTCGGTATATAACGAAATACCAGAGGAACCTAAGACGAGTACGTTGACGTCAACGACAACGACTCCAACTTCCACCACAACCAAAGGTATTTACCCGCTAACTTTCTAGTCCCTCTTCTATAACAATATTAACGAATATATTTCACAATAGTCCACGAACTTAGCCTTGTGGCACGCTACAGTCACTTGGCCAATGCGAGAAATCAACTCATTTTGCGAGCAGGTCTGGATCCCTTTGAGTTAGTCGGTAGTTAGCATTGCAGAACCGTAGGTTTATGTTGCAAACTTTGGTGAAACGATTGATGAACATGTGTTAACAACAAAAACATTTGACATGTGTTAATTGATTTATTAATGACTCAAACATTTGGCCAAAGAACTCTACTAGTACAAGATCTTTGTGCAAATGTTTAACGGCTTAATCTTCTTGGCGCCTTGCTTATGCGAATATATTGCCATTATCTGAATCAAACATATAATATATTATTATTGTTATATAAAAAAGAATAAATTATAAAAAGGAATAAAGTATAAAAAAAATAAAGTATAAAAAATAATAAAGTGTACAAAATAACAACGTATAAAAAATAATAAAGTATAAAAAATAATAAAGTGTACAAAATAATAACGTATAAAAAATAATAAAGTATAAAAAATAATAAAGTATAAAAAATAATAAAGTATAAAAAATGATAAAGTGTACAAAATAATAAATTATATAAAATATATAAGATAAATAAAACAATAAAGAAAATTGCAGTGGATGTCTTCATGCATTAGATTAGAGTAATTAGGCTTTTAGTCAATTAGTACGTAACAAATGTATGAAGCATGTGTAAGCTTTGTGATTTATTGCAAATATTTGTGTTATTAATATTTATATTTATGTAATTTTCAGAGCCGGAAATAGTGACAGAGAAGATAGAGATTCCGAAAATCGATGAAGTTTTGGATAATTACGATGATTATGAGGAAGAAACTGATTTTGAGGAGGATGTGGAAAGTGAGACGATTGTACCAGAAGTTAATCGAAATTTCAATTTTGGAGCTCCTCCGGTTGTGGCCACCGAGAGTTCGACTACATCGACTACGCAGGCATCTTCAACTAAAGTGGAATCGGATTGGGTTGAAGTTATGTTGCCGGAAACGACTACCACTGAGAAACCAACGGAACCTTCGACGCCTCCGACTTCGACAACTAAGCAACCGACGACAACTGAGGAAATAACTGAAGTTCCGACGACAACACCTACGTCAACCAGTACTTGGACAACCACCGAAGTGACTTCGACTTCTTCGAGTACTACCCCTCCTAGTACTACGAGGAAGAGGTACCCTTCGTCACCGACGACGCAAACGTCAACATCGACTGAAACTTTGACTTCGGATTGGAGCACCTCGTCTATAAAGTTGACTACACAGGAAGACGACTTGACTACAGTGACGAAACAAACAACGAGGCACATTGCTTCCACCCCGAAAACTACAACGGAATATATTGAATATGGAGTTAAGAACTTTCCTCCGAATGTTCGGAATCGATTGGATCGTATTCCTGTTCGTGCTGGAAAAGTTTTCAGTTTTATTTTGCCGAAGGATACGTTCTGGGATATGGAAGATGGAGACGATTTGAAGTATGAGGTTATGAGTATGGAACGGGAACCTTTGAAGAAGGACTCTTGGTTGCAATTTAATCCTCATAGTAGAGAATTCTATGGATTGTAAGTTGTATATGTAGTAATCAGTTGTAGATTTATTTATAATTTTTTTAAATTTGTTTAAGATTTTAAATTTTGCTTTAATTTTATTTTTATTCTTATTTTTATTATTATTTTTATTATTATTATTTTTATTATTATTATTTTTATTATTATTATTTTTAGTATTATTATTTTTATTATTATTATTTTTATTATTATTTTTAGTATTATTACTTTTATTATTATTATTTTTATTATTATTATTACTTTTATTATTATTATTATTTTAGGCCTTTGGATGAAGACGCATCACGATGGAGGTATTTAGTGGTGGCTACCGATAAGGAAGGAATGACAGCCGAAGACACTTTCGAATTAGTTGTGCAACAAAGCAGGACTTTGTATACTGTTAACCACGAATTTTCAATTCAATTACATGTCGACAAGAAGCACGAATTCAAACACTCTGTCGATTGGGCTTTGAGGATTCTTCAGAATCTTGGTCTTATCTACCACCAGAAGAATATTTCTGATATAACTATAAGGAAAATTACTTACTCAAGTGATCCTGTTGTTTTCACGTGGACTAATGAATCGTTGCCCAAGAATTACTGTCCGAAATCTGAAATAGATAGATTGTTTAATGTGAGTATTTCATGGAATAAAAAAATTGATATAAAAACAATGCAAAACATATTACCAAAAGAAAACATATTTAATATGAAATGTTCGGTTTTAATTGAATTTTTATTAATGACAGACTGTCCGGTTTTCAATAATATACACTTTTTGTTCCTTAGCAACGGTCAGGAGTGAATTTACCGATAAAATTAGAGTACATGCTATTACCACAGTAACAAATTTAAATTTAGCATAAACTAGTGAAACAATTGATTATATATGTAAGTGATAGTTGTTTGAATTTATCTATTCCTAAATGTCTCAGAAGATTAGATGCGATAAATATTTCATAATGAAAATAATGTTTCTGGTTGTTATCGCCCAAACATATGATCATTCATACCAAAATAATTTTTTCATAGAAAAGTAGTTCCTAACACCAAATATTTCTATTACAGATTCTTACAAAGAACGACGAAGGCGAACCGTCGATACTACTAAGCCGATCGTTCTCCCCAGAATTTTTCGTTAAGAAGGTGACTTACACAGGGCTAGGGGTTTGCGAACCTCAGCCCCAAACCCCGATTACACCGCCGACAAACTTCTCCCCGATTCTCAGAAACCCTATCGATCGAATTAACGCTACAGTTGGAGAGTTGTTGGTCTTCCGAGTTCCAGATGTAAGTAAATTTAATCTAAATAAATAATCTGCGATATTATTACATTATTTTCCGTTCATATTACATTATTTTCCGTTCATATTGCATTAGTTTCCGTTCATATTACATTATTTTCCGTTCATATTACATTATTTTCCGTTCATATTATATTATTTTCCGTTCATATTACATTATTTTCCGTTCATATTACATTATTTTCCGTTCATATTACATTATTTTCCGTTCATATTATATTATTTTCCGTTCATATTACATTATTTTCCGCTTATATTATTCTATTTTCTTTCATATTATTCTATTTTTTTTGTACATATTATTCTATTATTTTGAAATAAATTTTTTTTTTTTAGGACACGTTCTACGATCCCGAAGATCAAGATTCTCGGGTATTGAAGATGACTTTGCTCACTGGTGATCGGCAGGCGATTCCTGCACATAGCTGGCTTCAATTTGATTCAAAGAACAAAGAATTTTACGGAATTCCTCTACTTAAAGATGTGGGAGAACATGAGTACCATCTTGTTTGCGAAGACAGCGGGGGCCTTCCCGCAAGTGATAGTTTAGTTGTAATCGTACACGCTCTTCATAAAATTAGATATAATGTTGAATTTAGCATGACCTTAGAAACGCCTTATGAAAACTTCGTACAAAATGCTAATATGCAGAGGAAGTTTGTCGAAAAGTTGAGGGTAAGTAGTTACTCCTATTTTATTATAGACCGAGTAGAGTAATTATTTCTCAGCAGAATATTAAAAATTATTAAGAATACTCTCGAAAATGTGCACTTTGTATATTTTTATGTAATCCTTCTCCTATCTATTTAGGTATTTCTATTTTGCCTACTTAAGTAGTAAACGAATTCATTTTACCTTCTTGAATGATTATTTCCAAATACAGTTTGATTTTTTTTAAATACCAATTTTTAATCGAAATATTTTTAATTACAGGATCTTTTCGGTGATAGAGATACAAATCATATCCACTTAGGAGCAATCACTAGCGCTAGTTCTACTGTAGTTAGTTGGTACAACAAGTCTCTGCCGATAGATTACTGTGCAAGGGAAGAGATCCGAAGGCTAGAGTCTGTCCTCGTAAACAACGACAGGACTATTTCCGGAAGAGTTCAGGACGTAATGGATCCCGAGTTTGTAGTTTCCTCTATTAAACTACAACAGATCGGTTCCTGCAAAGTTAGACCTAGTGTCATACATTCCGATGTTGTCGTCCCTGCCGATGAAACAACTGCTCGTGACACATCCGATGAGTATTTAATAACCTTCATAGTTCCTGTTGTTGTCGTTTCTATAATGCTGTTCGTTGCCGGAGTTGGGGCTTGTGTTTTATATCGGAGAAGACGTACAGGTATGCATTATTTACTTATAAGTAAATATTTATAAATAATAATATTAATCATAATAATCCATTTATAACTAGTTAATTCAATTAACCCTCTGCATTATATTTGCATAGAAAAACGTACTAATATGCGCTATATAGCCTACTAAAGCCTATTCTTCCGAGTGTAATTTATCTTCTAAGGCCCGATTTTACAAACAACAGTTATCTCTCAGTTAGTTAACGAACCAATCAGCTATCGCTATTTTAAAAATTCCTGATAGTTGATTGGTTGGCTAACTAACTGAGAGATAACTGTCGTTTGTAAAATCAGGCCTAAGTGCACTAATAATTTGTACCAAAACTTTATTATTAATTAATAATTTTGAGAGCAGAATTATAAACTACATAAAAAATATTAGATACCTGTTTTTTTCTTTTGGCAATCTGAGTCCTATTGGCACCATAAAAACATATTGAAACTGTCTTTTAAATCTCTACTATTTTAAAAATTCTCATTGTTATGTCAGTGCGCATGTCCACCGAATAAACTCAAATGAGTAGGTAACATAGAAACCTGTAACGACAGTTTACGCGTACATACAAATTTACATTACATTACATACAAATTTTGACGTTACATGTTTGTTAGGTTATGTTACGACGGCGCCATCTGTATATAGCGATATGCATTAGTGCTCTACATTTGATATTCCTGAACTAGATACGGATGACGGTATAATACGTCATCAACAATGGCGCGAATTTATTCAAACTTTTAGGCCAAATTATAAAATATCTGAGCAAATTATAAAATATCTGACCAAATTATAAAATATCTGACCAAATTATAAAATATCTGAACAAATTATAAAATATCTGAACAAATTATAAAATATCTGAACAAATTATAAAATATCTGAACAAATTATAAAATATCTGAACAAATTATAAAATATCTGAACAAATTATAAAATATCTGCCCATTCGATTTTGTTTTCCTTCTAGGAATATCACTTTGAAGACTTGTAGAATTTAATTTACTAGTTTTCCACAATACATTTTTTTTATGCAACTTCCCTATTGAATTTCTCCAATTTATAGAGTGTTTAATTGTATTTATTACATATGTGCGAAATTTAACATCACACTATCAATGATTACAAATGTATTAAAACCGTTTTATAATAAACTATTTAATCTGTTTCGGATTATTTCCAATAACTTAAACACGTTTCTGTTTAGGAAAAATGAATGTAGAAGAAGACGGAAGAAGTGCATTTGGCAACAAGGGAATCCCGGTAATCTTCCAGGAAGAACTCGAAGAGAAACCAGAATCCGGAACGAAAACTCCGGTAATTCTGGCAGACGAGAAACCCCCTCTGGCGCCCCCGGAATACAGCAAAAGCGGAAGCGTCAAGCTAACCGACGATTCGGAACCATATCAACCCCCGCCACCCTTCACAAGAACTCAAGACAATGGCCGACAATCTCGCCCCAAGCACACCACCCCCACTTATAGGAAACCACCACCTTATGTGCCTCCATAACAATTACATTTTACTTTCTTTCAGCAATAAGTTTCGGGTTGATTTTATCACTGCCGTAAAAAAAGCATTTTTTTTAAGTCGTTAATTAAAACTTAAACCGTTGAATGATATTCAATGCTTAAACACTAATAAGTTGACTTACTTTATTTACCTGTTATAATTAATAATAATGGCGACAATTTCTTATGTGATAGCGGAAAGAGATTGCTTATAAATGTGATTTATCTCGTTTTCTAGTTCTTTAGATTTAAAACATATCGTTTAATAAAATCGATTAATTAAATCATTTAATAAAATTTATTAATAAAATCATTTAATAAAATTTATTAATAAAATCATTTAATAAAATTTATTAATAAAATCATTTAATAAAATTTATTAATAAAATCATTTAATAAAACTTATTAATAATATCAATTAATAAAATCATTTAATAAAATTGATTACTAAAATCATTTAATAAAATCGATTAATAAAATCATTTAAAAAGTTATCTCAATTTAAATTAAATATTTTAAAAAACACATATCATTCATAAATTCATAATTTTCATCAATGAATTAAAATAATTCACTTCATTGAATTTATTGAACTTCAATTTTAGACAGTTGTGCCATTAATATTGATTACTGATCGTCATTGCAATTTAGGCAAAATTATGTTGCATTAAGATGTAAAGATCAATTTTCAAACTTACATACATATCAAAACTTTATATCACGTACGATGGTCCTAAAATTGAATGTCGAAAAGTGTGTATGTACTTATTTTTGTAGTTTGCCAAGAACTAATTGTTCTGTTCCTTTTAATAGGCTTGATATTGTTGAAATGAAAGTTAATATTTCTGTTTCGTTTTAAATTGTAGGTTTAAAAACAAAATTCGATTTTAACGAATTTTTTTGTAACGAAGAATCGACGGATATATAGAAAAAATAAAGAAGGAATATAAGAGGCTAAAAAAAGAAAGAAAGGATAAGGGAAGAATAAAATAGGAAAGAAAAGGAAAGAATGTAAAATCATCACTGGTAAAATAGAAATAAGAAAGATAAGAAAGTAAAATGGAAATAAAAAAGAAAGAACGTAAAATAGAAATAAAAAAGAAAGAACGTAAAATAGAAATAAAAAAGAAAGAACGTAAAATAGAAATAAAAAAGAAAGAACGTAAAATAGAAATAAAAAAGAAAGAACGTAAAATGGAAATAAAAATGAAAGAACGTAAAATGAAAATAAAAAAGGAAAGAACGTAAAATAGAAATAAAAAAGAGAACAAATATTTAAAAGGCAGTGTACATATTTTGAATTATAAGGACTAACGTAAGCATAACAGGCAGAATACCAAATCTTACTAGCATCTAGACATTATTAAAACCATCAAGTCAACGATGTATCGATATTAAAACAAAATAAGCGATAATCTCCTAATTCACTAGGACATAGTTAACTCGAAAATATGAGACTTATTTGCAAAAATCATTTTACGAACCATGAGATCTCTCTAAAAGAAAGAACTGAATTTTTTTCTAAGTAATATTAATTAATAAAATAATAATTATTAATAGAATAATAATTATTAATGAAATAATAATTATTAATGAAAAAATAATTATTAATGAAATAATAATTATTAATGACTAATAATTATTAATGAAATAATTATTAATGACTAATAATTATTAATGAAATAATTATTAATGATTAATAATTATTAACGAAATAATAATTATTAGTGTATAATTTAATAATTATCAATGTATAATTTAATAATTATTTAACACGTAAGGCTGTTTTTACTACTTTATTTTACTTTACTTCCTTCTCATCTTGTATATAGCCAAGGAAATATTTTATTGGTTTTCATATCGGGTTGAAAAATTTATCAACTTTCGAAACAAATGGCATTGGTATGAAGACCGCAATATTATCGTAATCAATAGTTTTCTGTTGATATAAACCGTAGGTGTAACAACCGCACATCATAATCGTACAATATTTATTTATATTTAAGTATTTTTATATTCTAAGTACTAATTTGAACTTGAGGTCTAATCAAGTTTTAACGTAGTCATTAATGACCCCTTTGTATGCTAAGTTACCAAATGAAGTTTCTTACGAACTTGACAAGTGATGACAACTTGACAAGTGATGACAACTTGACAACTGAAGAACGTCGTTTCTAAAGTGTGACTCGGCGAGCGACTGCGCCTTGGCAACCCTTTCTACTTAATCTTGTAAATAATCGATCGTATCGTAAGTGTTAGGACCCTCATATAGCTTTATATATGAACCTTTTTGTGTATAAACGTTGCAAGCCGCAGTCGTGTGCCGAACCTCAAGGCGTTCCATGATTCCCTTTGTTTAAGACTACCCCATAAATTTAACAATTATTTGTACTGAACCCTTAATATCATACCGTAGAATTGTATATTTCTATGTCATATCATATATACTTTTGTATTAACCAGTCTTTAACTGTTTATTAAACAATTAAAATATTTGTTGGGGGTTTTGCTTATATTATCCTATTTCATCGGAAAATTGACCTATTTCTTTAGAGAATATTTATTTTTATTAATATTAATATTATATATATATATATATATATATATATA
>JAWQRP010006124.1:0-10050 GCA_033557875.1 Quadriops clusia | reverse complement strand
AAATCTCCTGAAGATGTTATTATTACATAACGAAACGTCGAGATAGATAGTTAAATATATATTTTTAGACCTTATACCCAATACTATTAATATTTAATAATATAAAATAATAGGTCAAAAAACAATAGAGTTTTAATATTATTATTATTATTACTTAAGTTGTGTGTGTGTGTGTGCATCTTAATAAAAACAAATCTAAACCATTTTTTAAACGTGTTAATAAAAAGTAAATAGCAAACAGAATATTATAGGTTCATTTAAGAAACAAAAAAAAACATTTTCATTTAATTTAATTAAATATCTCAAGATAATGATAAATTCTTATTTGACCCTATTGGGTCTTTTACTCTAGGCAAACAGTTTCGTTTATAATGACGGTAATTTGATTAATGTACCTTCTTATTCCCTTCGTTTTGATGATTGTTGAAGTTCTTCTGCTGTTTACCATATTCTTTTGCTAACTCCTCTTGATCTCCTTTTTTTCCTAACCCTTTATGATCTTCTTTTTGTAACTCCTCTTCATCTTCTAACTCTTCTATTTCTAACTTTTCTTCATCTTCTTCTTCTAACTCTTCCCTTACTAACTCTCCTTCATCTTCTTCTTTATCTTCATCTTCATCTTCTTCTTCTTCTCCTTCTTTTTCTTCTTCTCCTTCTTTTTCTTCTTCTCCGTCTTCTTCTTCATTCTCTTCTTTTGGTCGCGATTTCACCTCAACGCACTTATTTTTTAAACAAGAGTCATCGATCTGATTCAAACTTTCATCACTTGAGTACAAAATGGTCGGTGAGACGACAACGCCACTGTCCTCACAATCGATTTCTAGTTCGTTCGAGATGTTTCCTGAATCATCAGAATTTTCGTCAGAGTTGTATCCCTTGAGTTTATCTTCAAAAGAGATGTAACCGGCAAGGTTGGCTTTGTTTAGCTTCTTTTCGAAGGTTTGGTATTTTGGCACTTTGGTTGGTTCTGGTGAAGATTCTTGGTTGAGATTTGAAGTTGGTTCAGTTGAGGTTTTTTGCTTGATAGAGGACTTAACAGTTGGGGCCAATTCTTGGTTTCTTTTTTCTTGGTTTCTATTTTCTTGGTTTCTATTTTCATGGTTTCTATTTTCATGGTTTCTATTTTCATGGTTTCTAGTTTCTTGGTTTCTAGTTTCTTGGTTTCTATTTTCTTGGTTTCTATTTTCTTGGTTTCTCTTTTCCTGGTTTCTATTTTCATGGTTTCTATTTTCTTGGTTTCTATTTTCATGGTTTCTATTTTCTTGGTTTCTTATTTCTTGGTGTCTTTTATCCAATTCCAGGTTTCTTCTATAAAAATCCACACAGTCTTCATCATTAGAAGTTGTCTTACTGGACACATTGACGCTAGGTTTTGTCAGTTTGTAGGTATCCGATCTCTTGACTTCTTTTCCAATTGCTTTTGCCAAAGGTTTAGTTTTATTGACCTTAAAAGTTGAAGATTTGGCAATCCCCGCAAATTTTGGTTCTAAGGAATTCTTCTTGACTCCGAATGTGTCGAATTCTAAACTAGATGGCGCGCTTGCTTGGGGGGGATCTGCGAGGATTGGTTGCTTGATGGTTGATTGTTTGACAATTGGTTGTTTGACAATTTGATCTTTGACAATTGGTTGTTTGACAATTGGTTGTTTGACAAACGGTTGTTTGACAGTTGGTTCATCTGTGTTTTGTTTAGGCAGAGTCATGACACTCTTTAGGCACAGATTTGTTTGACTTTTTGACTTCTTCGGGTTTGGTGCAATTGTTTTGTTTTTGACCTCGATTTGTGCACTCGAGACTTGATTTTCGTTAGGTGAAGTTTTCAAAGTTTGCAAAGCCAAATTTTGGGTAGTTAAAGTTTGGAAAGTCGAATTTAGTAAAGTTAAATTTGATGAAGTTAAATTTGTTGAAGTTAAATTTGATGAAGTTAAATTCTGCAAAGACTTAGCATGTGAGAGGTCCCTCTCCTGCATTTTTGGACAAGAAGAAGCCAAATTTCGAATACTCTTGGCTTTTGTCAAATTTTGTTTGACCAATGGGGTTGAAGTTGCAATTCTTGACGGAACAAATGTTCTGGTATCATAGGATTTGTTTCCAAAGGTTTTGTTTTCAAAGGTTTTGTTTTCTGGTGTCTTCTCAAAGTCAGAGTAAAGCCTCAATTTTCCTGGAAGGTTTTGCACACTAGTGCTTTTGAACATTTTGGAACCTTTGCCCTCTAGTTTGGTGTTAATTCTTTTGGTGCTCAAGTTGGTGGCACTGCCCATCTTGCAATCTAATTTGTTTAGACCGGAGGGAGTGCTTGGGAAGGTTTTGTTTAAACCTGGTTTTATTATGGGGATCCTGCTGGGCA
This sequence comes from Quadriops clusia, assembly GCA_033557875.1. Classification (NCBI taxonomy): domain Eukaryota; kingdom Metazoa; phylum Arthropoda; class Insecta; order Coleoptera; family Hydrophilidae; genus Quadriops; species Quadriops clusia. The sequence goes on along the minus strand of JAWQRP010006124.1, from coordinate 7,703 downwards.
TTTTCTTTCCTGAGGCGCTGACATCGTAGTAGCTTATGGCTCTTGAGAGAGTTGAAGTTTTGATTTGTTCTTTATTGGGTTGTTCTTTATTGGTTTGTTGTTTATTCATTTGTTCTTTATTGGATTGTTCTTTATTGGCTTGTTCTTCATTCATTTGTTCTTTATTCATTTGTTCTTTATTCATTTGTTCCTTATTCATTTGTTCCTTATTCATTTGTTCCTTATTCATTTGTTCCTTATTCATTTGTTCCTTATTCATTTGTTCTTTATTCACTTGTTCTTCATTCATTTGTTCTTTATTGGTTTGTTCCTTATTCTTTTGTTCTTTATTCGTCGCCAACATGATAGTAGGATTAGTTTCATTGTGAGAATTCAGAAGCTTTAAAATACTTCTGGAGCTTTCTTTGAATTGAGAAGTTTCTTTTCCGGAAGTTTGCTGCTTATTCTTCAAAGTTGAAGAATTGATTGGTTTTGGATTATTCTCAATGCTATTAAATCTTTCGACAGCTTCTTTTATTTTCCTGGACATTGACACGGTTTGTCCTTTTTTGTTCTTTTCTTTGTCGTTTTCGTCTTTTGAAGATGTTTTCACTAAATCATTTTTTGAAGATGTTTTCACTGTATCATTTTTTGAAGAAGTTTTTATTGTATCAGTTTTTGAATCGTCGTTCTTAGAACTTGTCGATTTCTTCTCAGATACGTAGAAGCTTAAATCTGCTATTTGAGAATCGTCTAGGTCGAAGAGACTTTTGGTTTTTTGGTTTTCTCTGAGGTTCATGTCAAGGCTTCTGGTTTCTTCGGATCGTTCTTGTAGAGTTAAGGAAGCTGTCTTCTTGAGGATGCATTTTGACTCGATTATGCTGCAGGTTTTCGACTTCTGCAATTTGGGGATTTTGAGAGAGTGGTTGCTGAATTCGTCTAAAATTTTGTCGAAATTGTCGATGACGGTTTTCAGTTTTGTTTCGTTGTTTGATTGTCGTTTCTTTTTGGCTTCTGGTTTTAACTTCTTGGTTTCAGTGGGATGTCTGTTTTCAGTGAGATGTCTGGTTTCAGTAAATGATCCAGTTTTAGTCAAAGATTCCGTTTTAGCCAAAGAACTAGTTTTAGTCAAAGAACCAGTTTTGGTCAAAGAACCAGTTTTAGCCAAAGAACCAGTTTTAGCCAAAGAACCAGTTTTAGCCAAAGAACCAGTTTTAGCCAAATAATCAGTTGTAGCCAAAGAATCAGTTGTAGTCAAAGAACCAGTTGTAGTCAAAGAATCAGTTGTAGTCAAAGAACCAGTTGTAGTCAAAGAACCAGTTGTAGTCAAAGAACCAGTTGTAGTCAAAGAACCAGTTGTAGTCAAAGAACCAGTTGTAGTCAAAGATTCAGTTTCACCAAGAGATACTTCGACAACAGTCACAGTGCTCTCAATGGACGTGTCCATGAAGACATTGCCATACTTTTCGCTTTCTTCTGCTTTTTGTTTCGAAGCAAAATGGACATTTTCGTAGTAATGGTCATGTCCATGGATGTCTCCTAAGAGGACAGGATTGTCATCTTCACTATTCTGGAGGAAGATGTTCCTGATGTTCCTCGAGTTCGTGTTCTTGATCTTCAAGGTCTTGTCTTCAGATTTGAAGCCCTCCGGATTTAGCCATTTCTTGTGGACACTCGTGATCTTTTTGATGATCGGTTTAACATTGGGCTTCTTCGGCGAATGCTTCAATTGCTTCGTCGCGGACATTTTCAATAGTGTTGCACCTTATTTACGCGATTTGGACTTATTAGACCAAGCGATAGAACGATAATCTGGAATTTTTTTTAATCGTTTTACAAACAGTACTCATCTCATCGTTGGTACCATTGGGGGTAAATGTAACGATTCAGTTTTGTCTAAGGTAGCTAGAGTTATTCTGGACATAAGTAAAGTTACTTTGAAGACAAGTAAAGTTACTTTGAAAACAAGGAAAGTTATTCTAAAGATAGGTAAACAAAAGTATGCCAAGCTTAACCGTACGTATGATTTATTAATGTGCTTGCTATGTTAGATGCCACTGGAACAAAATTTATTACGCAAATTAGCAGTACTTTCAATGCTTCCTCGAGTTGCTCTAATTGCTCTTGAATGCTTATCAAACTGGAACCGGCAGAGTTTTGTTGTGTTTTTCTTGGTTTAACAAAATAAGATTGATTTAGCAAAATAAGATTGATTTAGCAAAATAAGATTTATTTAGCAAAATAAAATTGATTTAGCAAAATAAAATTGATTTAGCAATATAAAATTGATTTAGCAAAATAAAATTGATTTAGCAAAATAGAATTGATTTAGCAAAATAAAATTGATTTAGCAAAATAAAATTGATTTAGCAAAATAAGATTGATTTAGTAAAATAAGATTACTTTAGCAAAAACATTAATTTAACAAAGATTTGGCGAACCTTAAACATTTGATTATTCCACGAATTTACGTTCTAATTCTGGCCCAAAGCTTATAAATCCTCTGTAATCCGCATGAATAGACACTAATAAACCTGTTTTGAACAGTTAGCGCATGTTGGAATGACCAATTTTCAGATTTTGATCTCGTCTTTTACATAATAGAGCAGAGATTATTATAGTGATAAAATTTTTGTTGCAGACTAAGTACTAAGGTACTACAGATTAGTACTAAGGTACTACAAATCAGTACTAAGGTACTACAGATCAGTACTAAGGTACTACAGATCAGTACTAAGGTACTACAGATCAGTACTAAGGTACTACTATAGCCTATAGTAAAATTACAATTTTTATTTGTTTATTTTTTTAAATAAATAGCTAAACTTTTGGCGATGATATTAAGGTAAATTGGGAACGATATATCGCCAGTTTAGTAGGTTTATGCCCACGTTTAACGTCCGGCAATTTTGATACACATTTAGTAACGATTTGCCAAGGCAATAAAACATAAACAAGCAGTAAAACGACGCGAATGTCCCTCATTAACGAACAAATCACGTAGGATAGAAAGAGCACAAATAATGCTGACCCACAAGTTTGTCGAAAGAAAGAAATGTTCTTTTTTTAATTAGCAAGACGGTAAGTGAAATATTCGAGCGGCAATTAAAGGAATAGATTAACGAGGCTCAAATTAACGATTAATGCCTCGATTGTTTACTTTCAAGAGCAATTACAACGAATTTCTGGTGTATGCGGAATCCTTGGGCTTTGGAAAGTATAGCTAATTTGTTTTGTTCCCCGATGGTTTCTTCTAATGCTCATTTTAATTATTAGAAAATATTCCGATGGCTCGTGCGCACATTTGTATAACGTACGTTTAGTTATGTGGGTATAGGCACCGTTAGGAACTAGAAATTTGTTTTGTCGTTCAAGTTCGATCGGTACTTTATTTACATTTTTTTTGATTTATGTATATATTATTTATATTAGTTATTTATGATTATATTTTATAAGTCTTAGATAACATTCATAATTATTAAAACTAAACTTTGAGCCTCCCTAAGAGAACCCAAAGCATATAGACGCATGCAAAGTAAAGTTGAAACGTTTCTGGTACTACCAAAGAATCCCTAAAGATCAGGAAACCTAACGAAAAGATTGCGACAGCCACAATAAAAGCCATTTGTGCGAAGAATAAATTTTCGGATGGGACAGAACAAAACTGGAAACGTTACATTTGCCCTTATGTTAGAAAGTACTAAATGGTACTCTACTTGTACTTGCTTTTCTCGTCAGAGATAGTCCAGCTTGAAGCACAAGCGAACATACTTCCCGAACTTTTTTTATTTACTTATTTATATAATTATTTATGTATTCGTCTTCGGGTACTGATCTTGGGGTACTAATCTTCGGGTACTAATCTTCAGGTACTAATCTTCCGGTACTAATCTTCCGGTACTAATCTTCCGGTACTAATCTTCCGGTACTAATATTCTCCGGGTACTAATCAAACGAATGCGCACGGAACTGCCATTCACATTGTGGCCACGCCGGAGACACCAGAAGCACTTATTTACTTATTGTACAGTTTCGCCGAAGTCCAGCAGTACTCGAAGTACCGGTACTCGCGCGAAGACATCGATGGTCGCTGGCAGAATGCTAACTGAGGCTTAGGCCGAGATTCGAGTCAAGCGAAGCGGTGGTAGAGTGCACAGGTGAAAGAAAATGGAAGAAAAGAAATGGTAGATGGCTCGCGCTCTTGCTCTTGCCCAGGACAGGTTGTGGTACTACTTCGATTGTGATGCAGCAGGTTGCTGGATGGCCCACAGACGTCCCAATGACACCGCAGATTGCTTGACTTCTTGATGGTACCTCGACTGGCTTAACAGTACCTCAACTGGCTTGATGGTACCTCAGGCACTTGCTAGTACCTCAGATACTTGATGGTACCTTAGATACTCGATGGTCTCTCAGATACTTGATGGTCTCTCAGATGTTACCTGTTGATAAGTGCTTCTTGATAACTACCTCAGATTATTAGACAGCACTTCACATGGTACTTCAGAACTCTAGATAGTACCTCGGATTGCTTGATAGCACTTGCTTGCCGGATGGCACCTACCAGATGTCGCCGAAGAATCGTTGAGGAATCGCCGAGGAATCTTTAAAGAATCGCCTATTGAACAGAAGCAACCTTTTCTTCGGTACTACTTTATTCTCCGATGAAGGCAACGACCAGAAGCCGAAGAAGACCACAAAGAAGAGAGCATTCGCGAAGTCTTACGCAAGTAATGGCAAGATAATGCTTTCGGCAGGAACGATGGCGCAATGGAACAATGCATTCGTTTATATACACATCAGCCATTTGCATACAATTATGCTTTATTTACGCGTTCATATTGAAATGAAGTTTTTGTGCTCTGGGCGCTTGGGTGAGGAATAATTACGCGCAAATATGTGCATGCATTTAGGGCAGTTCATTCACTCATACCTGCACGGATTTGTAGGAATAATTTAGCTCCATCTGGCCCGAATTTAAAGCAAATTATCATATGGTACTACACCAAGTACTAAACTAAACTGATCGTTTGAATCAAACTTACAGAGCGATCCTTTATTTTTCAATAAAAGAGACACTCCCTGCTGTTGTCCATTATCTTATAAGTGGATTATTTATTTGCTTTAACAATTTAAGTCTTTGTTGCATTGACAAACCATCATAATTAGTACCAACAAAGGTTTTTGATTAAACCTTAAAAAACCAACAAAAAAACTCAAAAGAATCCATTTGGAGCTCCAGGTCAAGATGCCAAACAAACTCCAAGGCCGCTGAAACCGAAGAAAGTTTCAATTATGCAAAGTGAGAAAGCACAGCATTCTTGCCCGCAGAAGAAACCACTTTGTTTGCTTCGAAATGTGTGAACTTGAGCGAGGCCATTTGGGTAGGTCTGGGCAAACATTAACAAAATTACCTTTTCTTGTAAATGTAATTTGTATCGCAGATATCTGTATGTGAAGCTCGAGATAAATGTTAAAGCAGTACCCATTAACCCGACTAAGAGAACTTCATCACAGTCAGACAGGTGTAAAATAATCGCCGGCTTAATTAAGTAAACTGCTAATAATAGTCTTACTTAACGTTCACGCTTCGAAGAAGACGTATATTCACATCAATAAGTTAAACGTTGAGTTAAACCAACATTAGTTAATGGACCAGTCTGCCGATCGCTGAAGTAGTCGTTGGTACGACTCGCACAAAAAGAGCTGCCGAGGGAATTAGAAATCACTTCGGAGGAAGGTGAAGAGCAGAACCTGATTTTATTCAATTAGAGTGAGAAATGAGGAGTAATTCATATAAAATAACTAACGGTTAGAAAATGGTCGGCGACTAACAAGAGATAAGTTATTGATGAAGCGCCCAAAGGTAGTACCTACACGTATGTATGTAGCATTATACATTTACTATAAGTACCATTCACATATATACGTATTACAGTCAAACGAAATCGGAAAATTTCTTTTCTATTTTCTATTTTATACATATAACATTGCTTTGGTTTTTTCTTCAGTTTCTTTTAGTTTACTGTTTAAGTGTCTTTGAGTTAACTTTTTAGGTTTCTTTTAGTTGATTTTTGAGATTATTCCTATTATATTAGTATACTACTATACTAGTATACTACTATAGTAGTATTATTTTTTGTTACTATTATTTACTACTTACAGTTATTATTATTTACTATTTACTGTTATTATCAATATTATTATTGAAACTACAACTGTTTTTATATGCAATTGATTAATTTTTAAAGAAATGATAATTTATGATACATATAGATTATAATCTATAAATAATTATTTATTATTTAAATATAACAGCATCAATGCTTTAAAATTTAATTTAATTCAAAATTACTACGTATAACATTCAAAATTACAAATAATTCTTTTTCTTAATTGTTAGAATAACGAGCTGGCTCGCTTCGCTCGCTCGTCGTCTCGTGCCTTCACTGCTCGTTTTTTAAGACACTTCAATGTACTATCATGTCTAAATAGAAAAATCTAGTTTCAAAATATCTATTCTCTGGGAATAACCTTGCTAGTAGATTAAAATTGGTTGAAAATGTATTCAATAGTTTTCTGACGTATAGGAACGGTGAGCGACCCTCATGTGTGCCAACACGATCGGCCTTCGGCCTTCGCATCATCGAATGAATTGATTTAGTTGTACATTCTAATTAAATGAAGTTGTTTTTGCAAAAATAAAAAATTGCTTTTGTAGAAATAAATGGTTTTTGCAGAAATAAAAAATTGTTCGTCTTACGTAAATTAGTTTGTTGTTAATTTGTTTATTTCAATCATTAATTTTATTAGTTCGTTTTTTTAATTATTTTATTCTTAAAATCAAAAGTAGAAAATTTATTATAGCGGATTTAAATTAATATATTTAGTCTCGGAAACGCTCGTTACATTAAATTTTATTATCAAAAGATATACGAACATGATTATCAATTATATTACATTACAAGCGATTTTTTATTGATTACTTATGATACATATAGATTATAATCTATAAATAATTATTTATTATTTAAATGTAATAGCATCAATGCTTTAAAAATTAATTTCATTCGAGATTACTTCGTATAATAATATTCAAAATTTCAAATATTTTTTTTTCTACATTGTTAGAACGATGAGCTCGCTCGCTGCCTCGCGCCGTCGGCGCTCGTTTTTTAAGACACTTCACTGGAGTTTCTACTAATCGACTTTTAGTATAAACTTATTATATTCATTTTTATTTCATTAATTTTTATTATATTAATTCGCAATATATTAATTCGCAATATATTAATTCGCAAAATATTAATTCGCAATATATTAATTCGCAATATATTAATTCGCAATATATTAATTCGCAATATATTAATTCACAATATATTAACTCATAATATATTAGTTTCGTGGTTCCTCAACAGGTGATATTTTATTTAATATGGAAAAGTAAATTTCTTGTTGTTCCTATTTGTAGTAATATATTTTTGACTTTAATAATAATTTCAAAACGATTAATAAGTTTCTCAAATCAGGGGGACGATGAGCTCGCTCGCCGCCTCACGCCTTCGGCGCTCGCTTTTTAAGACACTTCACTGGAGCTTCTTATATCCAGGGTAGTCGGCGCTCGCTCACTCGCTTCGCTCGTTCGCGAGCCACACAAGACATGAGGGTCGCGCGAAGCGCGACCCTCATGTCTTGCCAACACGACCGGCCTTCGACCGTCGCAT
>JAWQRP010006123.1:0-10051 GCA_033557875.1 Quadriops clusia | reverse complement strand
GTCGTCTCCCGCCGTATTTCTGTGTTTATACGAATATTTAGTTGTGATTGCCTTCAACTTATGTAACCGGTCCTGGAATGTATTAAGCGAACTATCTGTTATCTGTGCTACTAGTGTTTTTTGGAGCTCTTTAGGTGGTGAGTAAATCCTGCAAGTTTTATTGTTCTTACTTTGTTAATAACGCTGTAATTTGAGTGGGTCGTCTTAGGTGAACCACCCTGTATATATGTAGTACGTTATACATATAAAATACATATGAATAATTTAAATATTTATATGAACATAAATTTAATGTTTTATATATTACAGTTTTTCATTATCTTACGAATTATACATTTTAAAGGTCGTATATATTAGTATATTTATACAGTCAAAATGTATATGACATATATATATATATATATATATATATATATATATATATATATATATGTAGTACGTTATACCAATATAAAGTATATAAATAAATTAAATATTTAGATAAACATTTATTAAATGTGCTTAAAAGTTCTAATCTTAAAACAGGTTGAAAAAAATATATCAAATACGTTTTTTAAACGTTATTAATATTCATGTTTATATAAATACATATTTTCTACTTTTAAATAAAGACTATATACCATTTTTAGACGCTTGTACACTTTTTCAATAGTAATATTTCCTGGGTTTCAATATTCAAACAAAGCGGAATCTGCACATAATTCCCAGTCGTCGCAACGCGTCATAGGTGTTTTTGATCCAGCTTAAGTACATTACGAAGATAAGTTGATTCGAGAAATAATTTCTATATACGATCCATCTCAATTTAGTGGTACACAGAGCGCATCTCATCACGTAATATTTCACCCCATTATCCACATGGAAATGGAAAGATTGAGGCTCCCCCTTTTAGAAATAACAACCTAAAGAAGATGCGAGTCATTTGTCTATATTACTAGATATATATGTGTACTGTCAAGCTAATAGATCCCCATCAGCTATTTATCAAGCACTCCAGATTCAGGGATTCGCCTAAAGGCCGGCGTTGGTGCGCGCGGTTATGTGGTTGCATCTTTACATATCTTTGAAACTCACTAACTTTCATAAAATAAACAGAAACTAAATAAAAATAATAAAAAACCGTAATACTAATAAAGATAAATAATAATAAAGATAAATATTAATAAAGATAAATTATAATAAAAATTATAATGAAAAGAACAAAAAATACAGTAAACTTCCGATTATCCGCGATAATGAGTAGCTCGGCAATCGCGGATAATCCGCAAAGTACCAATATCTAAACAAAAATACTTCTAAAAATTGTTTAATTCTTATATGGTTTAAACTTAATCATAATTTTTATGTCTCAGTCACCCACTCTAAAAGTACCGTATCTAGTTCCTCATAAGTGCAGATTCCTTTTCATGGTTTTTCTCCTTTTCATTGAGGAGTTATTCGATGTTGATGCGAATTCCATTAGTTTATCCTTTTGTTTACAAATATTTCTGATGATTCTCCTACTTCATATTTTAATTGCATCTAATCCTTGGATGCACCATTTTCAATATGTATTGTTATTTACAGTTTTTGTTGAATTGATAAAATTACTTTTTTCTTTTTTCTGACATTGTAAACTAAAATTGGCGATTTAAATATACAGCCGATCTCGATAATAACTTAATACAAACTAAACGAAAACGTGAATTATGAAAAAAACTTTGAAAAGGAAAAAACGGGGTAAGAAGAGTACTGAGAAGTTATGACTAATGCAATCACAGATATTGTACAACTGGCGCGTCTTAGTAAAAAAACAAGAGCGGAATCTTCAAAAAACTGAAAAAAATTGTTTTTAGGTAGACCGCGGATAATCCGCTGGCGGATAATCGAGAGTTTACTGTAGTGGAATTACAATTTTCGCGGACCCACGCGAGTGAGGACCAATAAAATTTACAGATTGCCCATCGCATAATGGGGAATTTTATTTGTGTACGCAAAAGTAAAAATAATATATGTACTTATATTATTTGTTTAAAACGAAGACGCAGAATACGTTTAAGAAATCGATAGATTCGTGGAACGCCAGCCGCCGAAATTCCAGGAAGTACACATGGACAAAAACTATAGAAAAAGCAAGCGTGAGAACGGCGTAATGCAATAAGCGGTAGTGTAATAAGAGATTCGGCGATGGTAACATCGTCGACATTTATTGTCACTAATTTTTAAAGCTAATAAATGTTACTATTTAAACTCGTTTAAATATAAAATTATTATCATCCTACAAAGCAGCGGAGGGATAGTTTAACCGATAAGTGCCTAAAACGAAAGAGACAGAGACTAAAAAGTGAAAGTATTAAGATGGGTAAAAGCTCAAGAGAAGAGAAACGGAAAAAGAAGAAAAAAACACGAAATGATGCCATAGAAGACCTGAAACGGGAAATTGAAAAACTCAAGCGGGATAAGGAATCGTTATCCTCATCCACGCAACACAGTGGCAGTGCCGGAGAAGGAACTAGTGTGAACCAGAGCACAGTGATTTTGCAAGCCGCGACGAGGGCAGCTACGCAGGAAACGTTAATCCCGATTTTCGATCCGAATAATGACCAATTACCGGTGGAAAGTTGGGTCCGGCGAGTGGACGATCTGGCAAGCCGATATGGATGGGACGATCCAATGACGACACAACTAATTAGTTCGCGTTTACGCGGCAACGCGCGTTCGTGGTTCGACACGTTTGTCGAAGGAAGTGCTTCGTGGGCCGAAATAAAAACAACTCTGATTATTCAATTCAAAAGAACTGTGCCGTTTGGAAGACTATTGAAAGACGCCGCGAATTATGAAGCAGAGCCTAATCAGCTGTTGGGCGATTATTGCTTCAAAAAGTTAAATAAATTACGAGCGCTAAATTTGAAAATAAGCGACGAGTGTCTGATCGACGCAGTCATTAGCGGCGTGCCGCATGAGGGCATAAGCAGGACGCTAAGATCTGCCGGGCATACGAACGTTCATATGTTTTTCGGATACATGAGCACAATGGGGACTATGCCGCCAAAAATTGTCCAACGACCACCAGGACGAGACGGGGGGAAGAGTGCAATTAAACCTAAAGAGGTCACCAAATGGGAACACGTCCAAAAAGACAACAAGAAATTTGCAGCATCCGTCTGTTTCAATTGCAAGAAGGCAGGCCACATTATGAGGGACTGCAGAGTTCCAATAAAACGATGTGGAAAATGCCAACTTGTGGGTCATACCCAGGAAGAATGCAGGAGAGGTAAAAAGGGCGTTAATGAAATAGCGCCTATTTTGCCTGATAAGAACATGTACGTAGTAAACGCGTCAATTAATAACAAAACAGTGAAGTGTTTATTGGATACTGGGAGTTGCTGTACGCTTTTGAAGAGTTCTGTGGCAAGAAGATTAAAACTGGAAACGAAACGTTCTACGGGAGTATCCTTGAGGAGTTTTATGGGGACACAACTCGTCTCCAAGGAGAGCGCAACTTTTACTGTTAAGATCATGACCGTGAGCGCGTGTGTAAAGGCTGTGATAGTGGAGGACGAGTATTTGGTCCACGAAATGATAATCGGTCGCGACGTGCTAGACCAAGGACATGTAATGATGATAAAGACGGCAGACAAAGTGATACTAAAGGAATTATCCGAATTAAATAGTAACTATGTATGTGAAATCAATTTTTGCGATGAAGCCTTCGAAACGGACTTAAAACTCAATGTGAGTAGAAGCAACAAAGAAAGTTGTGAACTATTACTTAAGAAATATAGCGACGTAGTGTCAACATCCTTGGAAACGCTGGGCAGAACGAGCACTGTCAAAATGGATATCAAGCTAGTGAGTGACGAACCAATAGTAGCGAGACCATACCGGTTACCTGAAGTAGAAAAGGCGATAGTGCGCGACATGATAAACGAATTATTAAAAAACAAAATAATCCGGGAATCGACGTCCCCGTACGCGAGTCCGGTGTTGTTAGTGAAAAAGAAAACTGGAGATTACAGACTCTGTATAGATTACCGTAAGCTGAATGCGATTACTATAAAAGAACGTTTCCCATTGCCTATTTTAGATGAACAGATTGACAAACTGGGAGGTCACGAATATTTCACGACCTTAGATCTTTATTCCGGCTATTATCAAGTGGAGATGAGCGCAAATTCGATTCAGAAGACGGCGTTCATCACCCCAGAAGGACATTATGAATTTCTGCGTATGCCCTTCGGACTATCGAACGCGCCTTCGGTCTTCCAGAGATTAATGGTCACCGTATTGGGGCCACTTTGTAACAACATTGCCTTCCCGTATATCGACGATGTTATCATACCCTCAAAAACCGTAGAAGAAGGAATTGAGCGTCTTGAACGCTTATTAAAACTATTGAGAGAACATCACTTGACACTAAAGATAAGCAAATGCGTTTTCTTTAAGCGGGAGATCGAATATTTAGGGCGAGACATTAGCGCCTCAGGCGTCAGACCAGGAAAAAGGAAGACAGAAGCTATCAGAGAAATGACTGCCCCAAAGAATGTCAAGCAGGTCCGACAATTTGTGGGACTTACGAGTTATTTTAGGAAGTTTGTGCGGGATTTTGCCAAGATAATAGAACCGATCACTAAACTAACACGGAAGGAAGTGAAGTGGGAATGGGGCGAAGAACAAAATCGAGCCTTCCAAGAAATCAAGGCCAACTTAACGTCGGCGCCAATATTAGCGTTTTTCGACGCTCAACTCAGGACCGAACTGCACACCGACGCTAGTGCCGTCGGCGTTGGTGCGATGCCAATCCAATATCAACCGGAAGGGAATCGACAAATAGTGGGCTATTATAGTAAACAAAACACTATTGACCAACGCCATTACCACTCGTACGAGTTAGAAACCATGGCGGTAGTCTTGGCTCTACAACACTTCAGGGTATACCTCCTGGGGATACCGTTTAAAATAATAACGGATTGTGCCGCGTTAAGAACTACGTTTTCAAAAAAAGACATCATACCACGTGTAGGAAGGTGGTGGCTTCAAGTGCAAGAGTTCACATTTGAAATAGATTATCGCCCAGGCAAAAGAATGACACATGTGGACGCCCTGAGTAGGTGCCCGATCGAAATGTCTGTTAGCGAAATAAGCCTAACCGAATGTGACTGGATTAAAGTGGCCCAAGGGCAAGACGAACAAATAAGAAGGATTGCGAATATAATGCAGACGCAAGGGATGAATAGCGAGACGAAACACTACTTTAGTGATTACGAACTGAAGGACGAAGTCCTGTACCGAAAACAAGAAGGGAGACGCAAATGGGTGGTGCCGAGAGCGGCGCGAATGCAAATTTGTAAACTGTGCCACGATGATTGCGGACATTTGGCACTCGAAAAGACTCTAGAAAGGATGAAAAGAAACTATTGGTTCTCCAAAATGAATAAATTCGTGAAAAAATATATAAGTGCGTGCTTAAACTGTGCCTACTATAAAAACCCGTCAGGGAAAAAGACGTGCAAGTTGAACCCAATAACAAAGACGCCAGTGCCAATGCACACTCTTCACGTCGACCATTTGGGACCCTTTGTTAATAGCACGAGGAATAACAAATATTTGTTAGTGATAGTGGACTCTTTCACTAAGTTTGTCATAATAGAGGCAGTGCGCAATACGAAAACCAAGCATGTGACAAGAATATTGACAGACCTAATTCATCTATTCGGAGTACCAAGCCGAATAATTTCGGACCGAGGCACGGCGTTTACATCAAGGAACTTTTCACTATTTTGCAAAACGTACAATATAAGACATGTGTTAAACGCAGTGGCCACACCACGCGCGAATGGCCAGTGTGAACGGTATAACCGGACGATTTTGAGTGCCGACAAAGAGCCAGATAAATGGGACAAAAACGTGAAAAGTATACAAAGTGCCTTAAATACTAGCCATAATAAGGGTATAAACAGTCGGTGTTGCAGAAGCGCAAATACTAAATGCAGTGAGGACCGAAATAGAACGGATTGATTTAGTAGAGCTACGAGGAACGATAAAAGAACACATCACAAGAGATCAAGCTCGACAGAAGAAGAGCTACGAGAAGAAGAGGCGAGAGGCTATTAAGTACAAGGAGGGAGATCTTGTATTAGTCCAGCGAACGAACATCCCAGCTGATGGGAAGAGTAGGAAGTTGAGGTCGAAGTTTCGAGGACCGTTCCAGGTTACACGACGATTGTTCAAAGACCGGTACGAGGTTGAGGACAAGAGAGAAGGGTTTCGCAGGACCAAGACTATGGTCGCGGCCGATCAATTGAAGAATTGGCAAGCCCTGCAGGGAGACAGTGAGTAACAGGACAGATACGAATAAGAGAGACTAGGAGGTAAGTCTAGTTTGACTAAAATGTAATATCTTACGAAACATTAGTATACTAACATTGCCTGAAAGTGTTACTCAATTCTCCCATTCATGTCATAGAAATGAAAGGCTTCCGTGCAAGACAGCTGTTAGTTCCATTCTGCGAACACAGTTGTTGACCCTAGTGAGCGGGTTAGAAATGAAAGGCTTCCTTGCAAGACAACAGATAGTTCTATTTTATAAACGTATTTGTTGACTCTAGTGAGTGGGTTAAAAATGAAAGGCTTCCTTGCAAGACAGCTGTTAGTTCCATTCTGCGAACACAGTTGTTGACCCTAGTGAGCGGGTTAGAAATGAAAGGCTTCCTTGCAAGACAACAGATAGTTCTATTTTATAAACGTAGTTGTTGACCCTAGTGAGTGGGTTAGATATGAAAGGCTTCCTTGCAAGACAGCTGTTAGTTCCATTCTGCGAACACAGTTGTTGACCCTAGTGAGCGGGTTAGAAATGAAAGGCTTCCTTGCAAGACAACAGATAGTTCTATTTTATAAACGTATTTGTTGACCCTAGTGAGTGGGTTAGAAATGAAAGGCTTCCTTGCAAGACAGCTGTTAGCTCCATTCTGCGAACACAGTTGTTGACCCTAGTGAGCGGGTTAGAAATGAAAGGTTTCCTTGCAAGACAACAGTTAGCTCTAATCGATGAATCAAAATTCTTACGGTGAAGCTTTAAAAAACTCTTGTAGAGAATAAAACAAATAGCACCGGCCTAGGGTGCGTAAGTCAATGCATTAAAAAGGGGATAGTCGAACTGACTAAGAATTTCAAGTAATTATGATGCATGAGAGAAAGTGAATTAAAGTTGTAGCCCTCGGACGAAAAAAAAAGGGGGGGGTTCATACAGATGACTGGAGGGCTGAGGACAGCCCTATCTTCAGGAAGGCCGAATGTACGCAAAAGTAAAAAAATATATATGTACTTATATTATTAGTTTAAAACGAATACGCAGAATACGTTTAAGAAATCGGTAGAATCGTGGAACGCCAGCCGCCGAAATTCCAGGAAGTACACATGGACAAAAACTATAGAAAAAGCAAGCGTGAGAACGGCGTAATGCAATAAGCGGCAGTGTAATAAGAGATTCGGCGATGGTAACATCGTCGACATTTATGTTCACTAATTTTCAAAGCTAAATAAATGTTACTATTTAAACTCGTTTGAATATAAAATTATTATCATCCTACAAAGCAGCGGAGGGATAGTTTAACCGATAAGTGCCTAAAACGAAAGAGACAGAGACTAAAAAGTGAAAGTATTAAGATGGGTAAAAGCTCAAGAGAAGAGAAACGGAAAAAGAAGAAAAAAACACGAAATGATGCCATAGAAGACCTGAAACGGGAAATTGAAAAACTCAAGCGGGATAAGGAATCGTTATCCTCATCCACGCAACACAGTGGCAGTGCCGGAGAAGGAACTAGTGTGAACCAGAGCACAGTGATTTTGCAAGCCGCGACGAGGGCAGCTACGCAGGAAACGTTAATCCCGATTTTCGATCCGAATAATGACCAATTACCGGTGGAAAGTTGGGTCCGGCGAGTGGACGATCTGGCAAGCCGATATGGATGGGACGATCCAATGACGACACAACTAATTAGTTCGCGTTTACGCGGCAACGCGCGTTCGTGGTTCGACACGTTTGTCGAAGGAAGTGCTTCGTGGGCCGAAATAAAAACAACTCTGATTATTCAATTCAAAAGAACTGTGCCGTTTGGAAGACTATTGAAAGACGCCGCGAATTATGAAGCAGAGCCTAATCAGCTGTTGGGCGATTATTGCTTCAAAAAGTTAAATAAATTACGAGCGCTAAATTTGAAAATAAGCGACGAGTGTCTGATCGACGCAGTCATTAGCGGCGTGCCGCATGAGGGCATAAGCAGGACGCTAAGATCTGCCGGGCATACGAACGTTCATATGTTTTTCGGATACATGAGCACAATGGGGACTATGCCGCCAAAAATTGTCCAACGACCACCAGGACGAGACGGGGGGAAGAGTGTAATTAAACCTAAAGAGGACACCAAATGGGAACACGTCCAAAAAGACAACAAGAAAGGTGCAGCATCCATCTGTTTCAATTGCAAGAAGGCAGGCCACCTTATGAGGGACTGCAGAGTTCCAATAAAACGATGTGGAAAATGCCAACTTGTGGGTCATACCCAGGAAGAATGCATACATACATGTACGTAGTGAACGCGTCAATTAATAACAAACCCGTGAAGTGTTTATTGGATACTGGGAGTTGCTGTACGCTTTTGAAGAGTTCGGTGGCAAGAATCTTAAAACTGGAAACGAAACGTTCTGCGGGAGTATCCTTGAGGAGTTTTATGGGGACACAACTCGTCTCCAAGGAGAGCGCAACTTTTACTGTCAAGATCATGACCGCGAGCGCGTGTGTAAAGGCTGTGATAGTGGAGGACGAGTATTTGGTCCACGAAATGATAATCGGTCGCGACGTGCTAGACCAAGGACATGTAATGACGACAAAGACGGGAGACAAAGTGATACTAAAGGGATTATCCGAATTAAATAGTAACTATGTATGTGAAATCAATTTTTGCGATGAAGCCTTCGAAACGGACTTAAAAGTCAATGTGAGTAGAGGCAACAAAGAAAGTTGTGAACTATTACTTAAGAAATATAGCGACGTAGTGTCAACATCCTTGGAAACGCTGGGCAGAACGACCACTGTTAAAATGGATATCAAACTAGTGAGTGACGAACCAATAGTAGTGAGACCATACCGATTACCTGAAGTAGAAAAGACGATAGTGCGAGGCAAGATAAACGAATTATTAAAAAAACAAAATAATCCGGGAATCGACGTCCACGTACGAAAGTCCGGTGTTGTTAGTGAAAAAGAAAACTGGAGATTACAGACTCTGTATAGATTACCGTAAGCTGAATGCGATTACTGTAAAAGAATGTTTCCCATTGCCTATTTTGGACGAACAGATTGACAAACTATTATTAACTATTATCAAGTGGAGATGAGCGCAAACTCGATTCAGAAGGCGGCGTTCATCACTCCAAAAGGACAAGACGAACAAATAAGATTGATTGTGAATATAATGCAGACGCAAGGGAAGAATAGCGAGACGAAACACTACTTTAGTGATTACGAACTGAAGGACGAAGTCCTGTACCGAAAACAAGAAGGAAAACGCAAATGGGTGGTGCCGAGAGCGGCGCGAATGCAAATTTGTAAACTGCGCCACGATGATTGCGGACATTTGGCACTCGAAAAGACTCTAGAAAGGATGAAAAGAAACTACTGGTTCTCCAAAACGAATAAATTCGTGAAAAAATATATAAGTGCGTGCTTAAACTGTGCCTACTATAAAAGCCCGTCAAGGAAAAAGACGTGCAAGTTGAACCCAATAACAAAGACGTCAGTGCCAATGCACACTCTTCACGTCGACCATTTGGGGCCCTTTGTTAATAGCACGAGGAATAACAAATACTTGTTAGTGATAGTGAACTCTTTCACCAAGTTTGTCATAATAGAGGCAGTGCGCAATACGAAAACCAAGCATGTGACAAGAATATTGACAGACCTAATCCATCTATTCGGAGTACCAAGCCGAATAATTTCGGACCGAGGCACGGCGTTTACATCAAGAAACTTTTCACTATTTTGCAAAACGTACAATATAAGACATGTGTTAAA
>JAWQRP010006122.1:0-10052 GCA_033557875.1 Quadriops clusia | reverse complement strand
GTACTCCTCGACTGCATATAAGTACAGTACTAAACCAAAAAAAATTAATTAAGAACAAAAATGTGATCTATCATTTTGAAGCGACTCTTAAAGGACCTGTAAATAAGAAGAATATTCAAGCTCAAATCAATAAAGAGGTATTTTCTTATTTCACGGAAGTTCGAGTAAAAAATGGAATTGTCCACGACAGGACGTTTAGACTTTGGGCAATTGAAATTAAAAATAGGCTAGATGTTGACGAAATTCTAAATTTCAAGGCGTCTAAATCGTGGGTGACTAAATTTAAAAAAAGAAATAAACTAGTGTCCAGAAAAATTACACATAAAGTGAGTAAGCAATTCGGAGAAGAGAATCGAGATTTGGAGCAAAAAGCGGAAGAATTTGTAGAGGAAATCACGGCATTAATAGGAGAATATGAACTTACATCAAGACAAGTGTTAAATGCCGATCAATCTAGGTTTGAAAAGGAATTGCATTCTGGAAGAACTCTTGCAGTGTGGGGAAGTAAGAAAGTGTACGGTGTTATTGGTTCTATTTCTGCAACCACTCATTTATATATGATAATGCCCGTTATATCTATGGCTGGTATACTCATGCTTCATATGTACGTTTTGGTTTCGGAACCCTCGGGAGAATTTCCTCGTTCTATGGACATTAATTTTCCAAATATACGCTAGTAAATCCGCGAACATGACAAAAGCCGATCTGGATATTTTTTTACGAGAAGTTTTTTGGCCTGACGTTAAACATTTAGATAGTGTATTATTATTAGTGGACTCTTGGACATCTAATAAAGATGATACACTGTATGGTGCTACCGTTCCCGAAGGTGTGCATTTTTTTAAAAAACTTATACCCGCAAAATGTACAGGTATCATTCGACCAGCCGATGTTTTTTTTTTCCGACCCTATAAAAATATGGTAAAATTTATTACCGATATAGTATTAATGTTACATGACATAAATTTCTGGCACAGGGACTATTTTTTACGGTTACAATCCTTTGCACATTATCAATTTATGAGTGCAAAATTTCAACCTATGATAAAATACGCATTTTATAAGTGTGGCTATACCGAGGAACATAGTGAACTTTTTCAAACTCCGTTGGAATATTGTTTTGAGACGGGATTAACCGAAGAATATCAAATTGAAAACTGCGATTGTCTAGCGTTTATTAGATGTGCTCACTGTGAAAATTGTTTTTGCTTGAAACATTGTTTACTAGAAAATGTACATATATTTTGTAATTAATGAGATTATAATGAACAATATTGTAATATTTATTTGCAATAATTATTATACAAGTCCTGACCGCAATTGCAGCGTATTTAATTTTTTTTTGTCCCTGCAAACTACCCTTAATAACAATGCGATATTGTTAAAATATTTACCATTAATTTATAACATTAAGGAAACTATAAATATGAAATTTCAACCTAATAGGTTGAGTATTTGCAGAGAAAATTTTTTTTTTCTAAATCCGGTGCCCTATAACGTGCCCCCTGTAATAATTTGATTTTGCTCAAATTTAGTCTGTAAGAAGGTCACCTAATAAAAGTCTTAAATATGTAGTTTCAAATAGATAGGCCTAGTAGTTTTCAAGTTGTAAATAAAACGAATATGTGATTTTCTACTCTAAACCCCCACCCACCTTCGGCGCCTATAAAAATTTGCAAATCTTCATATTTTTATGCAACCAATCAAATGGACCTAGTTTCAATCCGAAGTCAGAGTCCAATGATCGTACCCTTCCCTTGTTAGGTAGGCCTTGAATCGTATTCATAGAAACAAGCAACAAAGTACAAAGCAAAACAAAACAGTCAGTAGCTGTCATTGAAGGGACAAGGTCGTGTAGTTATTCCCATTGAATCAGAAAATAATCAAAAAAAGCAAAATTCGCTCAAAATGTTTAAAATTAAAAAGTTTTGATGGGCTAAACAATTAAATTGGTTTGACCAACATATTTAGTAGGTAAGTATCTTAAACAATTTTGTAAGGCGAATCTTTATAGTAGGTACTTATTCGTGATGGTGTACTTACAAAAGTTACCAAGGAAAAATGTTTCTATTAATACATATTTCATTCAAATTAACATGTCAGCCATCGAGGAGATTGCTTTCAGAGTTCTGCAGCCGAGAGGCCACTCCGTGGAAAATAAACATGTTACCCGAGTCATTAATTTCTTTTATCCATATTTATGAGGCGCATATTTTCGGCATGTTTTTCCCTCCTAATTGCTACGGTTTCACGTATGGGCTCGCCATTGTTGTGTACATTATACAGCAATTAATTCGGTATATATCACACCGAGTAATGTATTCTCGTTCAAGTGTCGTGTACGACAAGCACGGAGCAAATTACATTTGTCTTTATTTGATTTGTACATTTGTATGCACGTATTAAAGTCGTATTAATTTTTGCCCTGGTTCAACTTTTACTCGCGTTGTCGCTTTGTAATAAAATATCGCTGTGATAAATCCGGATTGTGTGTGTTGAGCAGAATGTACGAGGTACTTTGCGTATGTATTATTGCTACTCGAGCCTTTGTTTTCCCATATTAGCCCTTTAGAGCGATCCTCTCCATAATTTGAATGAATTTGATGGCATTAAAGTTTTGGAAACAATTAGGGGGACACGTCCATGCGTCGCATTCTTATCCATAACAAAGCTCGACAAAGCAAAGCATAGGGAAGCAAAAGGTCTATCGCAAAAAGGGACTGTACATAGTAGCATGGCGAAATTTTCCAGATTTTTAACCGCAATGTTGAAGCCGAAAGGAGGGGATGCCCCACCTAGGGCCTTAATACATGGTGCGAAATTGTTTCCCCCCCAAAATAGCGTTATAAGTTAAAAAGAGGCTACGGCAAAGAGTGGAAAATTTAAATTAACAAAATCACCGAACCCCAACGTAATATTGTACATCTGCGCGCACACTGATTTTTCCTTATTCATTAATTACATGCAAATTCTTCCCGAGAATGTACAATCCGCCATCTTCTAACTCAATTCGCGTCTTGAATGAGTCTTATTCCTTTGTCTCATATATACGTATATACTTTCCCGGCTCACGCATTTTAAACATCGGCCCCTTTCTTTCGTATTCTTAATTAGTAATGCGGCGTCCTCGTCTCGCGCGCGCCCCCGTCCTCTTCCGTCCCTCTCGCTCCCGTATGGAAATGTGACGTCAGCCTGAGACGAAATTAAAGTTCCCCTCGCAGAAACGAAATTTTCTACACCCGTGCAGTCTTTCATTATACACATATAGGAGACCATTTCTCTCCAATGTCTTTCGTTAAATATGCTACGTGTATCGGTGTTTCTTACTCATTACGGATTCTGGTATTTTCAGGTGCTGGCATGCCAGAACTGCGACGACGGAGGCGGCCGTGGCGGCGCGCCGCGACGCTGCCGACGACAGAGAGGGAGGAGAACCCTCCGCCGCCGCCGCGCCGGCGAAACGAAGAAAACCTGAGAGCTCAGATGAGCTCTGAATTTTCATCTACTACTCCGAAATAACGCTTCCTCGCGGTTCGTCCTCCAATTCTTTTTTTAAATTAGCAATTGTACCTAAAATTTAAACCCTAAACTCCCTTTCCCACCCAACCAACTCCCACAAACTGCTCCTATTAGAGAGGTATTTACACATGACGTTCGTTATTTACTTACTCTATCATTACCCGATAATCGGTTAATGTTAAAACTTTTTCAAAGACCACCGATATGTCGGATACATGTAATTTCCATATTATAACAAGTTCGGAGCGCGTAAAAACTAATGAACCGGTAATTTAACATTCGCTTGGTCGGACTCTGCCTCTACCAGTTACATGAATATTAGATCAAATAAGTTTCTAAGAAATGTAATTTGTACATATATTCAGGAGGTATCGCATAAAAGGTATCATTCGAGTAAGTGCCCATCGGGGCTTGCGGTAGATAATTTATTAACAAGGAGCTTCATTCGTGAGTTCTTCCTCTAAATTGGCGTTTTGTGTTGGTATTCCGTGCTTTTAACTCTATGGCAAAAACTACTCGTACGAATGTTATTTTTTCTGCAAAATTAATAAATAAATTTCACGCATGCTTAACAGATACTAATAACGTAATTATAGTAATTTCAGCTGAACAAACCTGCTAATTAAGGTTTAATTAGGTGCTATTTCGCGATCACTACTCGAGGATTACCAGATTACTATAATAAACGCATTAATGAATATATAATGCAGGGTTCTTTCTGTAAACAAATCATATCAAAATATGATATAAGTTTTTGGGATTTATATTGGTACTACAAAATAGGTGTTTTACCTTTATTTATATTATTAATTATTAATTAAAGCAAATTTAATTCATTAAATGTGGAAATATGAATAAAAGCAAACGAACAAATGGACATTTGTTCACGATAAAATTCTGAAGAAAATAATGTGTATGACTGACTGAAATTGTAGGTGTTTGAACAGACGATCAATTTCATGTAATGACATCATCAGGTCTTTGTGATCATTTCTTTATTTCAAACACTTACTGTGTAAAACTAAATTATCCTAAATGTAGTGTTTTTCATATGAACTACATTCCAGTGATTAGATGATGCTGGGTTATCTTATCACTAGAATTTAGCTCATATAAAAAAAACTCATTGTATTTAGGATAATTTAGTTTTAGCAAAAATGTAACATGTATTTTTAATGGGACATTTTTAAATATTTTCTTATTGTACCCGCCTTTGAAGAACTCACATGTGTGGCAAAACGTGTTAAGTCTTTTTTTAAATAAATAATGGATAGTAATTCTTGGAGTTTTAATAATAAATTAATTTTTTTGTGGTTTCTTGGAAATTAGTCCGGTATTTAATTAAGTTTTACTTTGTTTTAAAACATTTTATTTATTTCTCATTTCCCAACGCGTTTCGCGACTCTGGTCGCTTCATCAGGGGAATTTGATTGATTTTTTGATTAATTTACACCATAATAACAAAATTGAAGAATCTAGAACAATTATAAAAGCATCACAAAATTGTTATGTGATTGAAGTAACATGTGGTTGACTAGATTACACTATTAATACTTACAATTCTAATAAATAACACTTTAAACTTAATTATCTTACATTACTCACTATATCTAATTCATTTTATTTGAGTTTATTGGAACTACATCTTGGATGATTTAAGATTAATTTTAAAAATTTGAAATGTATCCACTTATCAGGCACGCTTGCTCAAGGTTAGATTGCAAATAGAAGCCGGAATTAGGTTAAAAGCATTACAGGTGTCCAGGTTGGGTAGGCGGGAATTTTGAAATTTTAACTAGAGAGAACATATCATAAATTAAATTAATTCGTGATAATAGTGACTAAGCCCTTCAACGTCTCGTCTGTCGTTCACAACCACAGATCTGTCTCTGTATATAGATCATCTCCAATATATTTCATGCCTTGTCGTATTTTATTGTAAGTATTAATAGTGTAATCTAGCCAACCACATGTTACTTCAATCGCATAACAACTTTCTGATCCTTTTATAATTGTTCTAGATTCTTCAATTTTGTTATTATGGTGTAAAGTAATCAAAAAATGAATCAAATTCCCCTGATGAAGCGACCAGAGTCGCAAAACGCGTTCGGAAATGAGAAATAAACAAAATGTTTTAAAACAAAGCAAAACTTAATTAATTACAGAAGTTATTCCCAAGAAACCACAAAAAAATTAATTTATTATTAAAAAAGTCCAAGAACCACTTATTACTATTATTGACCCTGGGAGGAATAGGGATAAAATGAACAACGTCCTAAAACTTCAATACATCAACAGCACCATCAACACCATCAAAAGCCTAAAGAGGCTGCACAGGGATGAGGGGAGACAAAAGAACAGACGTATCTTCTTAACTATAGTTAAGTTAAGTTACATATATGTAAAACCCAAAAACTTACACCTTATTTTCTTAAAACTTCACACCAACATATCCAGCTTGTAAATCCCGTACTTAACCTAAAGTGTAACAACACAATAAGCAAATTTAGCTACAATATCTTAAACCTTCTCATAACAGACAATTAAAAAGCCCTACAAGACACTCAAAAGAAAATCAGCTTGATCGTGAACCATCTAGCCAGGAAGTTATCCACAAGATCATTAAATAACCAGATCCAGACCAGCCAGCAACATGCCAATCGAGATTTCCTCAAAACGAAGAATAAAAATATTAAGAAGATACAAAACCTCAAACGTCTACAACATACAGAACCAGATACAGCCCTACCTAACACCAAACCAGAACGGATATACAACGTTTCTGATGTAATTCTACCAGAAAATGTAAAGCAGGTACTTAGCTTGGGTCCAAATTTTGCTACTCCATATAAACCTAATTCCATTCCGACTGATAAAATAATAACAGCTATCGAACCATCAATATACAATATTGATTATGAAACCCAAGACAAAGTTAGGAGAAACATTCATAATGCTATTAAGACACATAAACCAAACACCTTACACATCACCGGAAAAAATAATACAAAGACACATTTAAAGATACACCAAAATTTATTTAAAAACATCCACAAACTACAGTGTTACAAGCAGACAACACCAACAAAACTGTCATTATGAATACAAAGGACTATGACAGCGGTATCTTAAAACTTATCAATGATAAAACACAACATACAAACTACTCAACCATGACCCTACACAAAAACTACAAGGGAAAAACAACTATCACATTGATAAATTAAAAAAGTGCAACGTCATTGATCCCCAAACTGCTAGCCAACTTAAAACTTATAACGCTTTACCACCAAAAATATATGGTTTACCTAAAACCCATAAAAATAACATGCCATTAAGACCAATCACTAGCTGTTGTCAATCACCATTCTACAAATTGTCAAAATTTATATCCAACATACTAAACAAAATTTTATATCAAAGATAATACCATGTGAAGCATTCGTGGAGCTTCTCTGATTTCATAAAAAACCAAAATATACCTGAAGACCACTTGCTTCCGTTTCTGGATGTAGTATCTCTCTACACAAGTGTACCTTTAAATATAATCCCACAAATCATTTCTAAAAGATGGCCTGAAATCAAAAACCATACCACTCTTACCTTACAAGAATTTTTAACCACTATAGAATTAATAAATAATAATGCTTATTGTCAATACAAAAATCAGTTTTATCTACAGACCAATAGTCTCCCTATGGGTGGACCCCTATCCTCTACCTCGGCAAACCTTGACATGGAAGACCTTGAGATCTCTACAATCTACCTTTTCAATTACCGTTTTATAAGCGTTATGTTGACGATATACTTACAGTTACCACAACACAAAACAGACAGCCTCTGCTTAATATTTTTAATAATTATCACCCTTCAATACAATTCACCTATGAAACCCAACAAAACAACATCAACATTAATTTTCTTGACATAAGCATAGTTATTAACATAGATAGAACTTTGAATATCAAGTGGTACACTAAAGAAACATGGTCAGGTCGTTACATAAACTTCAAATCAACACAACCATTGAATCATAAACTTAATGTTGCTAAAGCCATGATAGATAGAGCAATCAAATTTCAAAAATCCCGCCTACCCAGCCTGGACACCTAAAACATAAAAATATATGCAAAAACAAAAATTTTGAAAATTGTACTGCGTTAAGCCAACATGCAATTGACAAAGAGCATCAGTTCGACTTTGAAAATGTAAAAATTCTCAAGAAAGAAAGTAATTGGTACAAAAGAAAAATATATGAATCTTTATATATTAAGAAAAATCAAAATTCCATAAATTTCAAAAGAGATACAAATAATATTAATAAAATTTATAACAGAGTAATAAAATTGTAACTTAAATGAAATACCATATATTGTTTTTTAAATTATAAGCTGATTTAATAAATAGGAAACAAATAATAACAGAGATTTGATATAGAATACATGATTCGTGGGTTTGTATACGCAATAAATAGGTTGTTGAATGTTTGAGGGAAGCACAAGATGGAGACACATAATATGAGTTTGACGCTATGTATATAATTTACGAGTTGGAACTGTACAATATGTTAATTGGTTAACTTTAGCAGAAATTAAAAATGACGAAACATTGTATGGTTAAGTGTAGAAATATAAAAAGATGTAATTAAAAGAAAAAGAAAAGTAAAATTTTAAAATGTTTTGTGATTGTGATATTATAGATGTAAGTATTTAGTATTGTGAGGGTGTTAGTTTTTTGGTTTTCTTGAGATTAATTACATGCCTGATATGCCTTGTCTGTATTATAGATAATAAAAAAAGTCCAGAAGAAGCTCGCAAAGTAGACGAAAAGTCGACTATTTAAAATAAAAAGAAAAAAGAATGAAACAATTTCTTTTTTTTATTAGACCTTAAAATACCATTAACACATAAAAAAAACAACTTTAATAAAAAAAAAGGTCATTACAATTTATATAAAAGGAATTATTACTATCATTATTATTACTAGTAATACTATTATTATTATTACTTACTTTCAAGGGTAGCCAAGCTTGGGTAAGTTGCACCCCCCAGCTTCTCATAAGGACAACAGGAGCGAAATTCGTGTTGTATAATCGTTGAAGTCCCTCGATAGCAAGGAGGGTGGGTACGGTGTGCCTTTGTCTTTCCGTCTCGTATTTGCGCAAATATTCGATGTCTCCTGAAAACGGATAATGGAACAAAATCATTACAGAATCTATACTAAACGAAATGAAATTAGCATAAAGAAATAATTATAAATATCTTGGAAATATATTTAAAAAATAATGCAATCTGAAGTTAATAAACAATTAAGAAATCAACAATCTGCACACCTAATTTTTGTCCGGAATAATTCGCCTCGCCCAAAATCTCATCCAATAATACGATATCTCCGAATCCTAAATTAACCCCTTGACCAGCTAAGGGATGGACTCTGTGAGCTGCATCACTGTAAGAATTCATTTGAGATAATTACATTTTAGAATTAAATAATTATAGTATAACCATTGAATATGCTCCTTCAGGGGCCAGAACCCTCTTGCAGCACCTCCAAGACGCACAAGAAAAAGGCTGTCCGAGAATGGGAAACCAGGACTAAAAAGGCCTACTGGGAAAACACACCAGGACTAAGACAGGCTAAAAGCCTGATAGACTACTCTACGACAAGAACCAGGCAACTTCTGGGTCTCAGTAAAGTAGGGATCAAACTCGTCTGTGGCTACCTCACCGGCCACAGCATGTCAGGTATCACCTAAACAAAATGGGTAAAGAGGTATCTATAATCTGTAGATTATGTGAACAGCGCACGGAAACGACCCAACACAAACTACGTGACTGCCAGACCTTAGCCGGCAAGAGATTTAGCCTTCTAGGAAAGGAGCTAATAGCTCCAGCCCAGGTTAAAACCATGGCTCTCGGAGATCTTGTGGAGTTAATAAAGGAAGCAGGATCTCTGGGAATTGAATAGCTGATGGGTCCTAGCACAATTGATCAAACTGGTCGCAGTGCTGAGAGGCTTGGAACCTGAACGACCCCTTACCAACTAATTAAACTAACTAACCATTGAATATAGAGTATATACTCTATGATGAGTTAATAGAGATGAAAATAAAAATTCCCAGTACCTTCTTGACAGTTTTAATTTTTCGTAAGGCGACCGGTTTCGCCACTAAATCGTGGCTTCTTCAGACCTTTGCAGTCAGTATTTACCTCTTGTCATTTTGATATTCACTATGTAGAGAGAGATTGTTATCATTTTTATCATTATTCTATTTATTGTTTTAATATTCTTATAACTTAACAAATTAAAAATTTAGATGAACACAGGACGTTGACGATTCGGGATCTACATCCCGGGATGTAGATCCTGAATCGTCAACGGCCTGTGTTCATCTAAATTTTTAATTTGTTAAGTTATAAGAATATTAAAACAAAAAATAGAATAATGATAAAAATGATAACAATCTCTCTCTACATAGTGAATATCAAAATGACAAGAGGTAAATACTGACTGCAAAGGTCTGAAGAAGCCAC
>JAWQRP010006121.1:0-10053 GCA_033557875.1 Quadriops clusia | reverse complement strand
CTGTTTACATTTAAAGCGATGCATTAGAAGAGTTCCGCTTCAAGGCAGGGTCCTTTGCGGGTGAGATACGTACGTAAGGGGGGTACTGTTTACATTTGTAAAAATCAGCTGAGCTAGCTGCCACTTAGTATAATTAAATGGAATAGAATAAGAATGCAAAAGAACGCTTACTATTATAAATTATACCTACTTACTATTGTAAATGAAAACTTTGTTAAGTAAAAACATACTGTATAGACCTGTTGAAATGTAAATGTTAGTTTTTTTGAAATCTTCATATTGTAGACTCAATTTATACAGTTTTGGTGAAGTCTGTGCCAGTTTAATAAATAAATAAAATTTTAAAAATCCTAAAGTCTATATTAAACATTTCTCCCAAATTCATTTATGTGATGTCTTGTAATACGCTCAACATTTCTATGTCATTTAATTCTGACTATCCGTAATCATCTTGTCGTATATTATTTGCAATTTGAATAATCTTTTAAGTTAAGAGTAATTACTTTGTGAATACCGATAAAACAATTAGGTACAATATCTATGAACTGCATTCGATGAAACTTTCGCCTGCAATTACAGAAAGTAGTCACAATAATTTACTTCGCGAATCGATGAACCGTTAAATGTGACGGAATCAAATGCGTAATAAGAGCCGAGTCTTCAATTGTATTAGTACGAATACATTCTATTGTTAAATAAGTTATTATTCATTTAAAATTATGTACACACTAATTAATATCGATATCAGGGACTAGGACAATGACTCCTCGGAATTTTGCAACTGCGCTGGAAGTTCACCTGCCTGTGTTTTTTTTGTAGATGCAGGAGACAGTGCAGTGAAACAAATTCACCGTCATAACTCGCCGGGATTATAGCTGAGCGAGGCAAAAAATGTAAATATCTGTGATTGTAAAGTAAATTCTCCTTTTCTTGTTACCTTCAAAGGGAGGAGCCTAATAGCCGAGTAGCGCTCGGTTACCCTGCGTCTTTATAAAAATTAAAATAAGACTATGGTATTCCTACAGCTTAGGCAATGTTGCTCTCCTATTCCGCGAGCTATATGGTTATATGTTCTTTAACCTAATTGCTAGAGTACCGAGCTCAAGAGTTGCTAGCTATCATTCTGCGACGACAAGTTGAAAAATAATCTTTTTGCCACTTTACCATCATTTGCCATAAAGTCTTACCCAAAGATGTCTCCCAATTTATAATACTAATTCTTACTTGTCAGGTAATAATAAACTCGCAAACAATTTCGCAATTGTGCCGCCTTGGGATTCCTCCCCCGGAATACAAATGGAAATTGCATGAAATATTCGGTCGCATTTATTATTTTTTCTATTAGAGAAGTTGTTCTGAGTGAGCTGAATCGCGAGCAGCTTTCCTGCGTAAAAATTAATTACAAAGCTTTGTCCGCATATTCGTAAACTTTTCGCTGATTGAAAACTCCGGGCCGCTTCCGGAATTCATCAGCGATACTAGTCCATAACTCAGGTGCATTTCCGGACTTTTCCGGGAAAACGCCGAGCGTGCAGCGTTCGTCCTTTGGAGACTTGTAATCCAATACTGGAGACTAACGTCTGTCGCGCAAATATATAGAAACGGATATGCCGGTAGCATTTATGGCATTGCAAAAAGGACTCGATGGGCACGTATGAGCGGCTGCCTTATGGGAGATCAGATCCACATTTTATAACGTGTTGCAATACATTTTTCACTTGATAAATTCCGAACTGCATCTCGCTGCGGCAGATGGACGGAATTGCATTTGTATGAATTTCTCGTCGAAAAATATGGCACGGCCAATGCGCCCCGAATACACGTATTGAGATTGTTTCCTCCCATTTTATGTAAATAACTTTCTTTGATGTAGACTTTCACATATAAGTGTTTCTGAAGTATACAAAGAAGTTGGCATATTTACTTTGTTAATATAATTGTGTGTGTTTTTTTTTCGGAGAAATCCTGAAACACTTCAGTTTTGTTCAAAATTCAAATTCAGGGAAAAGATTGGCTGGTCTAAAATTCAAGCTAGCATGTGCTGAAACATTTACTGCAACTGCTTTGTTCCTCACAACTCTTAAGTACTAGTATTTTTTGTGTTTCCACTAAATCTGTTTTCATAAATATTGTCGCTGAATTCACGCACGAGCAGTTCTGCCACAGTTTTAGTGGAAAAAATGCAGATGAACAATATTAATCCTTTTTTGAGGAAATATACCACTTTATGAAACGAATTTTTCTTATAAGCCAGAATAGAATATTAAAACTACCATCAATAGTACAACCGCCATATTATGCTAATATTAGACTTATTAGATCCAGTAATTCAATGTTACGCAAGAAAAGCAACCGTAATATCATAAAAGCTGAATCAAAATATCATCCTGCACAATTTGATATGGTCATAGAAGTAATCTACAGTAAGATACACAGGTTAGGAACAGATTTTCAAGGTACACAATTACAATCTCACATTCAGTAATAGATCTTCTCTCGGTTCATAACTCGAAATTACAAAGATTTGCGAAAATCAACTAGCTACGTCAAGTATTTATAAGACTACATGCCCAAAATGCTAAGTCGTATACATTGGCGAGAGAGAAGTAGTCCACGAGCAAAAGAGCATATATGAGCCACATCTT
Organism: Quadriops clusia; assembly: GCA_033557875.1. Taxonomy (NCBI): domain Eukaryota; kingdom Metazoa; phylum Arthropoda; class Insecta; order Coleoptera; family Hydrophilidae; genus Quadriops; species Quadriops clusia. The sequence goes on along the minus strand of JAWQRP010006121.1, from coordinate 7,408 downwards.
CAACACTCAAGATTTTGCTCTTTTAGAACATGAATCAACTATATACCGGCTACGCAAAAAATGCCAAACAGCTATTTTATTTTAAACTTTATTTTATTATTTCACATATGTATATGTGTGAGCTATGAGCAATATTATTCTATCTAATAAAATATCCATTTTAATAGTTTAAGGTAGTTAAGTATTGATGATTCAATTTTCGTAATTACAAATTTAGAAAGGCAATAAAGTAAAATTTTGTTAGAATTGAATACCCGCACACCTAATGAAGTCATAGAAAAATTCCTTGCAATGCATAATATCCAATATAAAAAAAATTCATTAAAATTAAAAACGGACATATTAGAAAATTTGAAAATCTAAAATTACAATAAAATTAAAAATAATAGTAAATTTGAAGAAATAGACCATAACACAAAAGATTTTATTGTTAATTTAACTGAAACAGGGATTCCTACAGATGTCGAAAGAATTCTAAAGTTGGGACCTAATTACAATTTACCCTATAAAAACAAAATGAACTACCAATTTATGATATCATTGTTAATTTAGAAAAAGCTATTGAAAAGGGGATTGAAAATGATCAAACTAAAAAAGAAATTAGAAGCAAAATAGTATTTTCTGTTCTAACATATGAACAAACTAATAAAAAGCAAAAAATATATGATGAAAATGTAAGGACAATACAACAACAAATGAAATTAACAAGAAATTGTTTAAAGGAGAACCCTCAAATACACATATTAAGAGCAGACAAATGCAATAAGACCGTTATAATAAATAAAAATACTTACCAAGAAAAAATGTTAAATCTATTAGATGACGAAACCACATATGAAAAGATTAAAAAAGATAATACCCAAAATATACAAAAAGAAACTAATGCCTTGATTGATGAATTATACGAAGTAAATATGATTGACTATTATAAATACAGGATTTTAAAAACATCCAGCGGAGTTTCAGCTAAGATATACGGACTAATAAAGTTGCAAAAAGCAGATAGACCATTACGACCAATAGTTAGTTTTGTGAACTCGCCTACATACGAAATAGCTAAGTATATTGCAAATCAACTCAAAAATATAACGAAAAAAAATGAATTTAATGTTAAAGATTGATGGACTTTCAAGAATTTCATTCGCAAAGTAAAAATACTAAATAACCATAAATTGTTTTCTTTAGACGTAGTTTCTCTTTATACAAATATCCCCAAAGACTTAGCAACCAAAAGCATACAAAAGCATTGGAAAGACATTGAAAACAATTCAAAATTGAGTTATGAATTATTCATTAGATTAATTGAACTTTGTTTAAGCTCCACTTATTTCCAATACAACGGGAAATTTTATAAATAAACATATGGGCTACCAATGGGTTCACCACTTTCTGCAGTTTTAACCAATATGGTAATGAGAGATTTAGAAAAAGATATAATTGAAAACTTAAAAATTTAAATATTGAAACTAGTTTTTATAAAAGATATGTTGATGACTTTGTTATTTGTACTAAAGATAATGATATAGAAAAAAATTTATACCAATTTAATAGTTATCATCCCCGAATAAAACTTACTATAGAGAAATCAAATAATGATATGTTAAATTTTCTTGACATGACTCGTATTAAAAAAGATAATATTATAAAAACAAAATGGCTTACAAAAAGTATATGGTCAGAAAGGTATACAAATTTCAATTCATATTGTGAAAAGAATTATAAACATAGTGTAATGGTAGCCCTCATTGATAGAGCTTTGAAATGATCTAGCTGTGAATATAGAAAAGAATGTTTAGAAAAAGTAAATAATGCCTTAATAAAAAACCATTTCCCCGAAAAATTAATTAAAGAAACAATTAAAAAAAGAATAGATAAATTATATAACCCACATAAATATAAAAAAAAACAGAAATTAAAAATAATTTACCTTTTGCTACAATACCATATGTTAAAAATCTCACAGAAAATATAAAACATAAACTTAACAGATATAACATAAAGGTGGTTAGTAGGAATTCAAACATAGTTAATAAGATTTATTCTAAAATTAAAGATAAAGATGATTTCCTTAAACAGTCATTTTGTGTTTATAAAATTAAATGTAATAATTTTGTAGCTTCTTATGTGGAGGAAACTAAACAATATATTGGAAACCGAATAAACAACATAATAATTCATGTAAAAACAGAAATTTAAAAAACTGTACAGCATTAAGTAAACATTGTATCACAGAAAACCATGAATTCAATTATGATAGCATAAAAATAATGAAAAAAGAAAAAAATTGGCAGAAAAGAATACTATGTGAATCTTTATTCATTAAACAAGACAAAAATAACATAAATTTCAAACGAGATACTATTAATGTAGATGGCATGTATTATGAAATTTTGTAGTGTATCCCAGATGGTAATATAACTAATAGTTGTAACTGAAAGAGAAGATATAAAGGATAATTATTAATTGAACTGAAATTTCATTAACAATAACATGTATAGTGATGTAGGATAATATGGGTGTAGGAATTAAGCTTAAAGAAATTTAGACAAGATAACTGTTAGAATAGAATTACATATGTTTTATTGGGGTTATTTGTTTTGACGATAGATGTCGACTCAGATGGCTTTATGCGTTTGGATTTGATTTTCTGTTTTGCAAGCAGATGTTGATTAAAAAAAATATTATTATTTATAGAATGTGTAGAAAAAAAAAATAAGGAAAGAAAGTACAGAAGTGATATTAAATGAAAACTTTTAAAAAATTTTAAATGAATATAGCTAGGAATTTTAATGTAAGTCTAAAATTTAGACAAATGCTAACGCATAGGCTATTTATGAAGAATATTAATGTAAAATCAACTAAAAATAATGTAAGTATGAATAATTTGTTTTAATTACTATTTCATTGATATTGATCATGCTGTTTGATGTTTTATGCGATAAATAATTATAATGTGAACTTCTCATGTAGGTGGAAAAATGCAAAAAAAATTAACGAATATCCTGAAGATGCATAAAATAATATGCGAAACGTCGACTAAAATAAAGAATTTAAAAAAAATTGCAAATATTATTTAATACTAGTTAAAAAATAAAGGCCTATAACCCACAAAAAGGAACACAAATTGATAAAAATATATCGTGTGAAAATAAAATACATCTATAGTAAATTTTAATGTTAGCAATAAATTCTATGATAAATTAATGCTACTGAATCTGATTATTGGTTGCTTATTAAGCAAATTAAAAAGAAATAATATTGTAAGAAAAATGAAAATAAAAAATTAATAATTCTGAATGTTAGCATTTTAGTAACAATTTGTAAATATCGAGAATCCCATACAATTTTATTGAGATTTAGCACAATTTACAATTTTAATAGTTAAAAAAGAAGTTATTGTTTTCTTTTTATTCTGATTTCTTGTTACTGAATATAATATTATATTTTTAAAAAAATATGGTTTTCTTAATTTCAAATCACTTTATATCATTAGAATAATTATTTATAACTTTATTTTCTTTTACGGGTTAGTCCTACTGAACAGTTTTTATTTTTGGAGTAGGTAGGAAAATAGATTTTATTGTTTTCAAAGTGATAATTCTTAACGAACAATAATTGTTCACTTTTTAAACAAATACTAAATAAACCTCTTTTTTAAAATTATTTTACATAATTTATGTATGTATAGTACAACTCCATTTATCCGAACTCCAGTTATTCGAATCGATGCCTTGAAGGATTCAATTAATTTTTATAGCAAACAAAGTTGAAAGTTTGAGGACATACCAAACAGCTTGAGCTTTAAGGACAGGTAAATAATTAAAGACTTACCAAATATCTATGGCTTTAAAGATAGTTAAAGAATTATATATCTAAGACTTTGAAATCACTTAAAGGATTGAAGCCTTACTAAATATCTTTACTAAATATTTAATTCTTTAAAGACAGTTAAAGGAGTGAAGACTAACCAAAGATCTAGGTCTTTAAAGACAGTTAAAGGGGTGAAGACTTACTAAGACAGTTAAAGGAGTGAAGACCTACTATAGATGTAGAGCTTTAAAGACAGTTAAATGAGTGAAGACGTACCAAAGATGTAGGGTTTTAAATACAATTAAAGGAGTGAAGACGTACCAAAGATTTAGGGCTTTAAAGATAATTAAAAGAATGAAGAACTATAAAGACATTTAAAGAAGTGAAGACTTATATCTGCAAATCGCCATACTTAGTTGTCGTTGTTCGTTTATCTTCATATAAATGTTCTATTTTTTGAAATTGTAATTAAAATATAAGGTAATAAACTGATATCTATCTGTCAATATTAGAGCTGAACTAAATACATTTACGCTATCCGATATTACCTTAAAACAAACAATGGCATCCTTGTTTCCATCACTTGTTTGACTGAATTACCTATTTCCATAGATCAAATTCTCTTTATAAATATTTCTTCCAGTTATGAAAAATAACGGTTCAACATCAACGCATGTATTAATGTAGCGTTTGAATGAAAAGTGGCCAGCATAAATTGTGATTTTATCCAGATATATCCTGTAACACTTCGATTTTGTTCCTATAAATAGAGGACATAGATTGATTGTACTAGAATTCGGGCTAACATGTACCGAAACATTTACTACAACCGCTTCGTTCCCCAATATTCTTGTCTACTAGTGTTTTTTGTTTTCCAGTGAACCCGTTTTCATAAATGCTATCGCTGAATTCACCAATAGTAGCTGTGGCACAGTTTTGTTTGATGAAATACAGATGAAGAATGTTAATGCTTTTTTTGAGAGAATGTAGCACTTTAGGAAATTACTTTTACTTATAACCTAGAAGAGAATATCAAAACTACCAAAACAGGGCTTTAAATCATTCTTATTTAAATTAATTAAAACGAATTAGTTAATGGTAATCTTAGATTAATTTATACAAACAAATTCTTTTAAGTTTATACAAATTTATAATTAGATATAAATGAAAAAAGTCTCAAATTATTTTTGCATTACCATTTTTTAAACACGAAAAAAACTGTTTTGAATTTCCTTGAAAACTAATGTCCATGATAAGCTAAACAACAAAGAAACAAAAAGTGTCTCTTCAAGGCAAAATCATCCTGCTTTGGGATTTCCTTTGACAAAGCCAAATAAAGACACAATTCAGGTTGGCACTTTCATTATACCCCGCAGTATTTATTCCTCCAATAATGGTGGATTTGCGTAAGGGCGCAATAATGAGAAAAGGGCGCTTCGCACTATAAAGCATTTTTCTCGCCTTCCTGAAGCTTATTACGCCCTAATTAACACCCCCAGAAAGTCTATTACGGTGTGAAATGGGCTTTTACATCTACAACACAAATTACACCCTTTCTATTCTTCCAGCTTAGCGCTTCAGCAAGATAAATACACTTTGGGCAAAATATGCCAGTAAGTAGGTGCTGACTGCTCTTGAAATCCCTAAACCACTGTTTCTCCTGGAATGCGAAAACTAGGCGAAGTGGACTTAGCAATTCCAAATTACTGCTGCAGGGATGTACGAAAACTTCGGCCCGAGTGAGTTTACGTATATATACGAGGCTACGTACAAACGGGATGCATGGCTTTGTTCAGAATGTACCCTAATGGATTTATGGAAATGTTGCGATGCAGTTTACTTAGATATTAATTTGGTAGAACGATCGTGGCACCAACTGCAAGCGGTAGACGTTTACATTATTCAAGTCTAAAGTCTTAAATGTTATCTGCTTAGAGCCTTAAAAGGTTTTCCATTAAAAGGAGCTTGCCAAGTTTTTTCCGACGTCAGTCACATATGTGCAATATTTCAGAGTGCCTCTATAATATTGATAAAACAAATAATCGCGTTCGGTATTTACCTTCCATCCACAATATCGGAGGAGTCCAATAAACCATCCAATCGATGCGATTATAGCTGAGCGATAAAATAAACATAAGCGTTGATCAAACTCTTTCATCACGAAGTCGACTACTTTCCCGGCCGTATATTCTGCAGGTTATGTAGCCGGTATTTCATCCGAGAATAGCCCCTTTCGTATTTGACAAAGGTCGAAGAGTCCAATAAAAATTTACACAGCAAACATAAAGACCGGGGATCAAAGGCTTACTATTCGACACGTAAACTCTAGTATAACCATAAATTAGATATAAGCTCGGAGAGCGAGGCGGGAAAAAATCGAGTTACCTATGATTGTGACTCACCCACATGAAAACGGGTGTGTATGCGGGTAGCAACATAAGAAGACTCTAATAAAATACCCCATCTTATAGTAGTTAAATTGTAATGCGTTGTCGATGTTTCATGATAATAAACGGAGGCAGCAATAAAGGAAAATTTGTTGTAATATTCAATAGGGCGGTAATTACGCCTCCCTTTCGCCCAGAGTTGAAAGGTTGGCTAAATATTTGTTCGGGTTTGGGTCGGGAATTGCTACACATGTAAAAGCTGTATTTTACCTTCGGATAGCGCCAGGATTCTCAGAATTTATAAATAAACCGTTGCGAACCGAGGAGGGTTTAGGGGTTCGTATGCTTTCACACCCTTTCTGCATTATCTCTCCTACTGCCAGGGATAAAGATTGGGATCTGTGCTTATTTTCTTCCTTCCGATGCATATTTTGCATTCACTCACGTATGTACATATTTATGTATTTTATTTATTTCGCATCAGAGGTAGTCTCCCGGGTTTCAGGTGGTACATAATTTATTAGTTGCATCACTACTTACGTCTACACCGTTAGGAAATATTTCATAATAAACTGATGTAAGTAATAATATAGAATTTAAAGGAAATATGAAAATTAGAATGCTATTTTCCAATCGACATGATGTTTTGGTAACTTTATATATACCAATGTATCTAGTAAGTTTCCTTAAATTTCCTACCCCAGCAACATTATTGGTCAATTATACCTGTGGTTAAGGAAAAATAACTTAAATAAGTTAAATTTAAGTAATTGTCAACTTGAAAGTCAAATTTCCTCAATTTTTAGTTCTAACGATCCAAGGTCGAATTGCTGTTCAACCTATAGCACCAATTTCCCTAAACATTTAACTTTAAAGTTCATAATACTTCATAGTCAAATTCTGGCCTAAATGTTTCCTCTGTCAATTCAAAAAGTTAGGTTAGGACAGCGCTTTAAAGAAACGATAACAATACCAAAACACCAGTACAAGTATACATCAAGTTATTACAGATGTAAAAGAAAGAGGAATGGACATTCAATAAAAATTATTAACCCATATATGCCTAACGTCCTACACTTAGGACGGTGTTTGAAGATGGCTTTTTTCTAAAAAAAAAGATCACCTGCTCAGTACATTTGTGCTTTACCATTCTAGAAGAACCAGTGAATGTGTTCAGACGTGTTTGGTGCATTAGAAGTGATTTTTAATAC
>JAWQRP010006120.1:0-10054 GCA_033557875.1 Quadriops clusia | reverse complement strand
ATAATATCTTGCAATAAAAAGAGACTACTCTGGTCCGAATGCAGGTCGGGGCTGGTCTGCGTAAGCTACTTCAAGAGATACTGTAAAATACTCAGAAAAGTCATAAATAGTACTAAGAGATTCTATAACTTGGAATATATCCGGGGCGCTAGCTGCAAGTCAACAGCAGCTTGGAGGATTATCAAGGGGGGGACTGCGCCTAGAAATTGTAATGTGTTCATAATTAATTTTTTACACTATAACTCGATATGTGACGTGGGATGTGATAATTGACTTTATATAGTAACATATTGTTTATATCACTTATCATGTAAATATGTAATTGTAAATTCAACAAACTTTTATAGTCTTATGTTGATTTTCCGTGTAGATCCAAAATGTATCCCTGAAGATGCTATTATAAATCTTGCAAAACGTTAGAAAAATAAACTAATGTGGAATATAAATAAAGAAGAATTACTTTCATCCAAGGCCTAAGTTACCCAAGATTTCAATATTTAATATCAAATTATGTATAATAAAAATACGTTTGCCTGTTTAAATAAAAGATTTAACTTACACATTAAAATTTATTGTTATTTCGAAATAAAATCTAGTTTTTTTCTAAATAAAATCTAGTTTTTTTCTAAATAAAATCTAGTTTTTTCAGGCAAACGTGAGAACACTCTGTAAGTGTACAAAGTAAAGTAAGTGCAATTTCTTATGTGCATTAAAGCGTACAAAATTTCATCTATCCACATAAAAACGAAATACTAGTATACTGGAGCTATACACATTAGAATAAAAATAAATCAAGGACTTACGTTGCAACATTTGCTCAGCCTGATAATGCTGTTGTTTCAGGACCATTTGCAAGTGACGACACCTCTGCTCCAAGTGGTGCACTCTCGCGTTTAAGCTGTGAATGACGTTCACGTTGATGCTCACGCAAGGTTGCTCTTCAAGTCTTTGGCTAGATGTGACATCGGGCCACTTTGGCTCGATGCACTTTTGTACGTTTGATTCTCTGCTCAGGTTTCTTATTGTACCGTTTTCTGCATTATTGGCGCCCTTTTTGTGCAGCCTTTGCTGCGCAGAAAGAGGACTTCGATCGTGTCTCTTCGTTCGTTTCGGTCGACAGGGAGTCGAGTTGCCTGACGGAGCATCGTTCTCGGGATGGACCAAATTGACCATCGAGTACGATGTCGGCTTTTGTTGCGCCTTCTGCCAAGCTAGGTTCAAGGGTAATGAGTTTGTCGTCGCGGCGGAAATTGTCGTAGCTGTGGAAATCATCGAGTTGTTCAGGCTGGCGCAGTCGATTTCGTCTGACGATTTGTTATTCCAAATTACGGAATTGCTCTCGTTTTGAATCGTTTGCTTTGAATTGTCGACAACCGTGGTTTCCAGAGAGTTCGGCTCGGAACTGTTTCGACTGTTCCAGCCAAACGGCATCGTATCCGAGGAAAACAAATTAGTAGACTCGACTACATGGTTGCTTAGATTGCTAATTAGTTTAGTTGGGAAGTCAACCTGGATTTGAACGTCTTCGACTTCAATAGGTTTGGTTACCGATATTTCAGTCAATTTTTCACGGAGCAAGAAAATCTCGTTGCTTTTCTCCTCGAGCTGGACTTCAGCCTGCAGCTTGTAGTCCTCGAATTCTTGTTCCAAGTCAGTGAATTGCTTCTCGAGGTTATACTTTTCTTCAATCGGGGGAAGCCTTAAATCGATTTGACTAGAAAATTGGGCCTCGTATTCTTCAATTTTAGCAAACAATTCGGTGAGCTTCTCCGAGCTGACGGCTTGATCCTGCTCGAAGATTTGTCGTTCATCGTCCAATTTGGCTGCCCAATAGTCTTCACACTTCTCGTATTCGTTTCTTAGCAAATCTATACAACTTTCCAGGTCAGTTACTTTGGTTTTTAGGTCGTTTATTTCTTCTAGGTACTTATCGTTTGTTTTTTCTATGTAGTCGCCATTTATTTTCTTTATGTACTCGCCGTTTATTTTCTTTATGTACTCGCCATTTATTTTCTCTATGTACTCGCAGTTTATTTCTTCTGAACATAGGTTTTCAATTTCTGTGCATTGCTTGTTATTTGAGTTTGTGTTTTCTACTGTTATAGCTTTTAAGCATTCTCCTTTATCGTTCAATTCGGGAGTGATTTCAATATCCATAGCTGGCTGGTTGAAATCGGGTTGGGTAAAGTTTCGTTGTTTCAACTCGGATTGGTTAAAGTTTTGTTGTATAAACTCAGATTGGTTGAACTGAGGTTGATTTGAATTAGGTTGATTCAAATTAGGTTGATTCGAATTAGGTTGATTCGAATTAGGTTGATTTGAATTAGGTTGTTTCGAATTAGGTTGATTTGAATTAGGTTGATACAAATTAGGTTGATTCGAATTAGGTTGATTAAGTTGATTTGATTCGGCTTGATTAAGGTCGAATTTCTCCAAAAGCATCTTATTGAATAAAGTCTTGAGTAAATCACAGTTCTGACAAGAACAAGCTTTGTTAGCTTCTAGCCCACGTTTGGCCTCGATTAAAAGCATTTCGAGGTCCTTGCAGTAGTTCGTTAGGAACTGGGGGGATTTCATTATGCTATCACTGGCCTGCAAATTTAGAAGGAAACGTTAATAAATCATAAGCCCTAACTCTAACTCTATTATAAAATTAGTCTATTTTTCAATTATCAAACATTACAAACTCTCTAAGATGGCTTCTCCGTAGAATATACAATATACTTCATCTTACTTAAAAAACGATAATAATAAATTAGTAATAAAAAATTTATAATAAAGTTGTAAGTGATAATAGAGGCAGTGAATAAAAATTAACACACCATGAAAACTAATAATAATACAACCTGTAATAATACAACTAATAATAAAACAACTAATAATGAAACAATTAATAATAAAGCAAGTAATAATGAAACAACTAATAATAAAACAAGTAATAATGAAACAACTAATAATAAAACAACTAATAATAATACAACATATACAGCAAGCAGTATAATAATACATCGTAGCAAACAAATACATAATTTTATTGCAAAAACATAAGCAATTAACAAGAAATATTAAGAAATAATATGTGAAAAAATGCAAACAAAAGTTTTAGCTTAAAAATATTTATTTTACTCCTTCAAACATATTGTACAAGCAATTACATCGAGGAATATATCTATTTATAAAAAATGTCAAATAAATTCCACAGAGAAGCTAAACGAATGAGAGCACCAAAGAGCAAGATTATAAATAAATTTTCAAATTATAAATAATATTTCATATTTTAAATAAATTTTCAAATTATAAATAAATTTGCAAATTACAAATAAATTTTCAACATATAAATAAATTTGCAAATTATAAATAAATTTTCAACATATAAATAAATGTTCATGTCAAAATGCAATTTAATAAATATATATATAAATAATAACAAAGTTAAGCCGTTTAAATGATCACAGCAAAAAATCACATCCATTAGCTTCTCTACAGCAACTGACAATATTTGTCATAAAAAATTTAAACTGTATTTTATTTTTAATTAATAATATTTCATTTTATTTTCTATAAAAAATCTAGTTTAATATTAATTTAAAATAAAATGCATAAAAATTAAAGCAGCTCAACAGTGCAATCATTCCACAATACCCGATCAGTAATAATCAATTATAATAATTTATTATTAAAGCTAGTAACATAAAAAATGTATAATACAAAATACGTACAAGAAAGTCAATTGATATAAAATATGGAACAAAAGTAATTAATTAAAAAAAACTAAAACAGCGACAAAATATAACTGTTTCACTTGTGTTAACTGTCCTTTTGTAAACATTAAACAACTGGTATCATGTTGAAAACTAGTTTTAGAATACATGTCGGCTTGAATATGGTTTTGTACTCCCATTACTTTTAATTAGGACATCGAATGATTAGGTCAAACATAGCTTACGTAAAAATTGTTAAGCAAACGAATTTAACTGGTTCAATTTTTTCCTTATTGCTAATACTCATTTCGCAAAACAGTGAAACAGTTTAGCACTTTATTAATTGCGGCTATCAAATAAATAAAGTCACAAACTACGTCTGCACTAGGTGGAAGCAAGTGGAAAGCGATCAATGCGAGAAAAAATCGTTCTCTAACTTACCGATTGGTTCGGATTGCTTAATAAATTATGCGTGTGCGAAGGAATCGTAATGGAATGTTCCGTTAACAGTTGCTCCAAGAGGGCGATCCTCTCCTGCAAGTTGTCTCGGACGGAATCCGAGGTTTCCGAGATTTCATTTCCCGAAGTTAGCGAGGAGGATTCCGCCCAGTCCAGTTCGGTGTCGAACCCACTCTCAGTCGACGTGAAAGGCACTTCGAAGTAGCTTTTGTTTTTTTGGAATTTCCGGACTTTGCCCAAGCGAGGACTTCCATCCACTGTAATAATGGGAGAGACCGATAGAGACAAAGACATCAATAGAGATGGAGACTATTCATTAGTAAAGCTAATGGAGATTGATACTAATAGAAATAGACACTATAACAGTTAGACACTAAGATAGACACTAGTAGAGATAGACACTAATAGAGATAGACATTAGTAGAGATAGACACTAGTAGAGATAGACACTAGTAGAGATAGACACTAGTAGAGATAGATACTAATAGAGATAGATATTAATAGAGATAGACACTGTAACAGATAGACGCTAGTAGATATAGACACTATCAATAAATATTATTAAACTAATAAAAAAAAAGAACTAAAGTATCTAGTGATGAGAGGAATATTAACAATGGAAGTATTAAGTGCAAGTAAATAGGATTGTCTGTTGTTCATAGTTGTACAGAAACTGAAATTAGCACCTTCCTACTCTTAGCAAGATAATGTTTATGTATAAGTGCTAATGTGATGTAGATGTAGCTTGTTTTAGGAAACTCGAGTAGGTGGCTTCTTCGTGTTGTTTACTTGCAACTCTCAACACTTCAAGGTCTTTGCTTGAATTCTTTACTGGTTTTACTCTCATAAATAACTACATCAATCGTTAATCTGGTCGGAAAGTTCAATGACAAAGATTGTTGGTTTGCATTTGTTGGTTGATATGTGTTGGTTCGTTGGTATGTAATTGTTGGTTGCTATGTATGCTATGTATAGTTGGTCATTAGAAAGTTGCTCTAGCTTGTTTTGTATCTTATGTGAATAACTACATTTGCCGAATAATAATGAGGACTGATACAAATAAAGAATTAGTTTGGAAGAAAATGAAAATTATGTATGAACTTTCACCTTGGTTTTCTGTGTACTTTATAGAACAAGGTAATAGTTATAATTAAATTAACCAACAAGCACAAAATGTTTTATAAGAGTTGTTAGAACGTTTATACAACAAGATATGTTCTATTGTTTGTGAGACATAATAAGGTTTTTACACAACAAAAAAAAAACTTTTACAACATTTAAAAAATTTACATCAATAAAAAAAATTATACATAACAAAAAAAATTTTACATAAAAAAAATTTTACATAACAAAAAAAAACTTTTACACAACAAACTAAAATAGAAATTTTCTATACTAACTGACTTTATTATTCTTAAATTCAGGTATTTAAACGTGATATTTCTTTACTTATAAAATGAACGTCTTGTAGAAAATTTAAAGGACTCTGATAAAAAAAGAATGTAATAAAAGGAGAATAAAATGAAAGATATGCGTCTGTAGAGTATGGAAGAAAAGAGAGGGAATAAGAGAGTAGAATTTTATATAAAAAGAACCTGAGTGAATAATATACTGAGAGACTAAGAATGCAAAATATCATTTTAATTGTTATATGTATGTATAAGATAAGAAAGGGAAATTTGTACGAACTATTGACCAATAATCTTACTAAATATCAAAATATCATTTTAATTGTTATATGTATGTATAAGATAAGAAAGGGAAATTTGTACGAACTATTGACCAATAATCTTACTAAATATTTCCTATAAAATACAAGCCAACTTGAGGAATAGACAATACACAGTATTAAATGTTAGATTCTTGGTTTTTTTTAAAGGTCATCAATTAAGACAATATATATGGATTTCAATTACATATTGCTAATCAACTATATATTGCTAATCTAAATCTTAAAAAAAATTAAATACATTAACATTTCTGGCTTTCTCTAAATTATACACCAGTTGTCTCAAATAACATTAACATTAACACAGTACAAATACATATTTATATTTGATTACATTTAACACTTTCAAATGATTCGTTCTTTTGCGTGAAAATTTAGCAATTCTTCATCTGATCAAAAGGTTCTTTTTGTTTTTTTTCCTTAAAAATTCTTGCGATATTGCGTATTTATATTCTATTGTTTTTAGTTTCTACGCTACCATCTGTTTTTGTTCATGTGTACATGTTATTGTTTGTGTTTTTATATTAAAAACAGGTTCAATAAAGTGCAAAACGTTGAGACAATAAAAGGGGAAAAATATGTAAAAACATTGTGTAATTAATGACCTTTAAAAAAAAAACCAAAGAATCTAATATTTAGTACATAAGAAAATAGGTCAAAAAAATACATAAGAAAATAGGTCAAAGAAAATACATAAGAATATAGGTCAAAAAAAATACATAAGAAAATAGGTCAAAGAAAATAGGTCAAAAAAAATACATAAGAAAATAGGTCAAAGAAAACATAGCAAAAAATTCACAATACACAGTATAAATAAAATTTAAAAGTTTTTAAAAAAACTCACCAATTCCGAGACAGTTCAAATCCTTAGAAGGCGAGTCGCCATTCCGTCTCTTTGCTCCCAAACCAACATTTTCCAAACACCCGGGAACGCCATCCTCCATAGATTTTTCCAAACTATTGCTTAAAGTCGGTGTGCTAGAAATCCTCGGCCGCATAGTCGCGATCTGTCCGCTCAAGCTCTCGATCTCGTAAGACATCTCGTCATTTTTGTCCCGCAACTTTGAGTTCTCTTTCTCCAAGAGAGACAACTTGGACAGCAGCGGCTCGATCTGCTCCTTCTCCAACTCGACGCGCTTCTGTTTTTCATGCTCTAGTACCGTTATCTCCTCGGAAAGCACCAGTTTAACCTTTTGTAGCTCGCCGATCTCGACCCTCAGCAGTTGGTTTTCTTTCTCAAGGCTATGCGAATATTTTTGAGCCAATTGCAGGTCGGTTTGCAATCGGCTTTCCTCACTCTCCAAGCACAAGATTCGTTCCTCCAAAGACTTGTTCATCAAAGACATCTGCTCTTTGTCCCCGTTAAATTGCTTCGACAATTCCTTGAGAATGTCCGCATGACGTTGCTCGAGCAATTTCACTTGATTGTGCGTATTAGCCTCCATTTTAGCGTGGTTATCGTCTACTTCCTGGGCTAATAGAGTCGCTCGGTTGTTAGCCTCAAATACGTCACATTTTAATTTTTCTCGTTCTGCGTGAGTTTGTTCGAGGATGTTTTTTAAGCAACGAATTTCCGATTGGTATAACGTTAAGAATGCTTGAAGAATGGCTACATGAGGGTTTGTGTAGTCCATTCTCGATTCGCTCATACCCTTTATTTCTTTTTCTAGGACTGCCGCTAATTCGGATACGTTTATTTGGGTGCCATTGAAGCCCAAGTCGTTTAGGAGGATTTTGGGCATGGTTATGCCGGCGTTTTCCCACATATCGATTAATGTGTCGGAGTTTATTACTCCTGACCCATCTGGACCTAATTATGAACACGATTATATAATTAAATAATGATAATATAAATAAGTATATAATTACATAAAAACTATTACTAGATATCTATTACTTCTTTTTGCAATCTGAGCCCTATTGATACCTTAAAAAAATATTGAAAGTATCTTTGATTCTCTACTATTGTGAAAATTCTCGACAGTATGACATCATGTCAGTGGGAGTGTCAATCAAGATGATGAATAAAAGAAACCTGTAAATTTACCTTAGGATTGGCATTGGGCATCAGCGCCATCTATAAATGCAACTTCTCCATTGAATTAAATTAATTAAATGAATTAATTTAAAATGAAATTATTATAGTAATCGCGATTAATGTGAAATATATTATTCAATGGATTAAAATATTGAAAAAATCAACATGTCTGAGAATTAACTCTTGTCATTAAAAATTATATCAAAAAAAATTTATGATTTTCACGGTTGAACGAGATTTAATATATACAGGTTTAAGTCAGATTTAAGAATTTTGTGCTCGAACTAACTAAAATTAGGACTTATTTTTTTATGAATAAGACCGACAATATTGTTATAAAAATACTTCTAATTATATAAAAATACTTCTAATTATATAATTAGAAGTATTTTTATAAATACTTCTAGTTATATAATTAGAAGTATTTTTATAAATACTTCTAATTATATAATTAGAAGTATTTATATAAAAATACTTCTAATTATATAAAAATACTTCTAATTATATAAAAATACCTCTAATTATATAAAAATACATACCTAAAGTAACATATTGTACAAGACTCAGAAACACAGAATCCTCAGCGGTTGAATTCAAGCTGGAACTTTCCATACTTTTGGACGTAATAGTGCAATCGAGGACATCCGACCAAGCGTCGTCTTCTTGTAGAGCTTCGAGCAGCTCTTGAAAGCTAATCTTCTGGTTGTAATCCAGCGTCAACTTCCCGGAAAGTTGTCGGAGGACCCCGTTGGCCAATTTGTGCAACCCGATGGCGTCGCACACCAAAATCAACTCGGTCTGGTTCAAGTACCCGTCTTCCCCAACCCCCAACTTCTTCCAAGCTGCCCTCAGCATCTCCTCGGTGCACACCAAACCTTCCTCGTTATCAATATTATTCGACTCGATGAAATAACTGTTTTCCGATTTGAACCGATTTCGGAAGTCGTCCTCGTAAAAATTGCCATTCCCAGGAAACGAAGTGCATCTCTTTAGTTTACTGTTCGTTTTCCTCTTCTTTGTGAAGTTCATGTCGGTTTGCGAATTGGACTTTTGCACGCCCCCATGAAACGGAACCTTGTTGGTATAGTTCGTATTTTCATTTTGCTCCTTTTCCGGAGAAATCTCTTCGCTTCTCGGCCGACTTCTCCGACCGTATTTCTTGGAACCGAATACAAACTTCGGGGAAACCTCTCTCTCGGGACTGGCACTGTTAGACTCATTGTTTCCGTTTGTTTGTTGCGCTTTGCCTAGCAGAGCCAAGAGGGCAGCTTTAAACTGGGGAAAGGCCACCCGAGAGCCGTTCTCTCGCAATAGGCAAGATATGAAGTCGGAGCTTTGCTCCTCGAGCTGGAGGTTTTGGCAAAGCTGGACTAAACCGTCTCGGTCCAACGAACCTTTGCGGTCCGAATCGCAGCTGTTGAAGACCTTCAACAGCTGCTGAGTGTAGGGGTCCACGGAACCATGCTCCATCTTTGTAGGCATTTATTATAACTAGTTTTACTGGAAGGAAAATACTTAATGTTAATGATAAGATTCTACTCGGAGGTGTGATATTTACATCTACATATTTTCTATGTACTATATTTTGTTCGCCTGTCTTTCATTGTGACAGCCTATGTCACTTTGTTGTCGTTTCTCTTTTTTATTTTACTTATAGTAAGTTCATTGTAAAGTCTGACAATCCCCATTGAATGTTATCAGCTTTTAAGTTTTTGTTTAGAATATTATGCGAGTATCATAATTCATTTGAAACTGATCTCTTATTCTAGTTTCCTTTATCATATCTACATTCTAACGACTGCATATTATAAACTTTGTACAATCGAATCGGATCGTTTTATGATATATATAGATGTAAATTGTAAATTTTTCACGAGAATTAAATATAGTAGTAAAATATAGCAGTAAAATATAGTATTAAAATATAGTATTAAAATATAGCAGTAAAATACAGTAGTAAAATATAGTAGTAAAATATAGCAGTAAAATATAGTAGTAAAATATACAGTAAAACTCCAATTATCCGAACTCCGACTATCCGAATCGCCGATTATCCGAATCACAAAAAACAGTGTTTGCGCGTCAAGTCTTGACTTGACTTGTCTTAACTTGCCGTTGTGCCTACAC
>JAWQRP010006119.1:0-10054 GCA_033557875.1 Quadriops clusia | reverse complement strand
TTTACTAGGATTTTTTGGGGTCCTTCATGCGCTGAGTAAATCCTTGAAATTTTTATTGTTCTAACTTTATTAATAACAAAGTTATTCAAGGTGAACGTCTTAGGTGGCCCACCCTGTATATATATATTATTTTTCAATTACGTTGTATAATAGTAATTGTTAATTTTCTTTTTAAATTATGGACACGATGAGCTCGCTCGCTTCGCTCGCTCGCCGTCTCGCGCCTTCGGCGCTCGCTTTTAATACAGTAAACTAGAGTGAAATAATTAAAGAAACTTTTTGTTACGAAATTATTTTAAATTGACATTATTTTAAATTAAAATTATTTTAAATTATCATTATTTTAAATTAACATTATTTTAAATTGACATTATTTTAAATTAACATTATTTTAAATAAACATTATTTTAAATTAAAATCATTTTAAATAAAAGTTAATTTAAATTGAAATTATTTTAAACATTTATTATTTAAAATAATGTTAATTTAAAATAATTTCGTAACAAAAAGCTTCTTTCATTATCTCACTCCAGTTGACTGTATTAAAATCGAGCACCGAAGGCGCGAGGCGGCGAGCGAGCGAAGCGAACGACCTCATCGTGCCCATAATTTAAAAAGGAAATTGACAACATACATTTTATTCTTTTTATTTCATAGTTTTTTTGAATATTTTAGAAATTTATTACTGTCTTTTTTTGGTATAATAATAAATGTTTAAAATAATTTTGATTTAAAATAATGTTAATTTAAAATACTGTTAATTTAAAATAATGTCAATTTAAACTAATGTTAATTTAAAAGAATTTCGTAATACAAATTTTCTTTAATTATCTCACTCCAGTTAAGTGTATTAAAAGCGAGCGCCGAAGGCGCGAGTCGGCGAGCGAGCGAAGCGAGCGAGCTCATCGTGCCCATAATTTAAAAAGATAATTGACAATATACATTTTGTTATTTTTATTTCATAGTGTTTTGAATATTTTAGTAATTTGTTACTGTCTTTTTTTGGTATAATAATAAATGTTTAAAATAATTTTGATTTAAAATAATTTTAATTTAAAATAATGTTAATTTAAAATAATTTTGCAACAAAAAATTTCTTTATATATTTTACTCCAGTTTACTGCATTAAAGCGAGCGCCGAAGGCGCGAGGCGGTGAGCGAGCGAAGCGAGCGAACTCATCGTGCCCATAATTTAAAAAGAAAATTGACAATATACATTTTGTTATTTTTATTTCATAGTGTTTTGAATATTTTAGTAATTTGTTACTGTCTTTTTTAGGTATAATAATAAATGTTTAAAATAATTTTGATTTAAAATAATTTTAATTTAAAATAATGTTAATTTAAAATAATTTTGCAACAAAAAGTTTCTTTAATTATTTCACTCCAGTTTACTGTATTAAAGCGAGCGCCGAAGGCGCGAGGCGGAGAGCGAGCGAAGCGAGCGAGCTCATCGTGCCCATAATTTAAAAAGAAAATTAACAATTAACAATATTATACAATCTAATGATCAAGATAATATATATATATATATATATATTATTTTTCAATTACGTTGTATAATATTAATTGTTAATTTTCTTTTTAAATTATGGGCACGATGAGCTCGCTCGCTTCGCTCGCTCGCCGCCTCGCGCCTTCGGCGCTCGCTTTTAATGCAGTAAACTAGAGTGAAATAATTAAAGAAACTTTTTGTTACGAAATTATTTTAAATTAAAATTATTTTAAATTAAAATTATTTTCAATTAAAATTATTTTAAATTAAAATTATTTTAAATTAAAATTATTTTCAATTAAAATTATTTTAAATTAAAATTATTTTAAATTAAAATTATTTTAAATTAAAATTATTTTAAATTAAAATTATTTTGAATTAAAGTTAATTTAAATTGAAATTATTTTAAACATTTATTATTACACCAAAAAAAAGGGGGTAATAAATTACTAAAATATCCAAAAAACTATGAAATAAAAATAATAAAATGTATATTTCGTACAATTAATTATTGGGCCATCTGTTATAAATATATATTATCTTGATCATTAGATTGTTTAATATTGATTGTCAATTTTCTTTTTAAATTATGGGCACGATGAGCTCGCTCGTTTCGCTCGCTCACCGCCTCGCGCCTCCGGCGCTCGCTTTAATACAGTAAACTGGAGTGAAATAATTAAAGAAACTTTTTGTTGCAAAATTATTTTAAATTAACATTATTTTAAATCAAAATTATTTTAAACATTTATTATTATACCAAAAAAAGACAGTAATAAATTACTAAAATATTCAAAAAACTATGAAATAAATGTATATTGTCAATTATCTTTTTAAATTATGGGCACGATGAGCTCGCTCGCTTCGCTCGCTCGCCGCCTCGCGCCTTCGGCGCTCGCTTTTAATACACTTAACTGTAGTGAGATAATTAAAGAAAATTTGTATTACGAAATTCTTTTAAATTAACATTATTTTAAATCAAAATTATTTTAAACATTTATTATTACACCAAAAAAAAAAACAGTAATAAATTACTCAAATATTCAAAAAACTATGAAATAAAAATAATAAAATGTATGTTGTCAATTTTCTTTTTAAATTATGGGCACGATGAGCTCGCTCGCTCGCCGCGATAATATTTAATAATTATTTAATAATTATGAATTAACTTATTATTTAATAATTATTAGTTAACTTATTATTTAATAATTATGAATTAACTTATTATTGAATAATTATTAGTTAACTTATTATTTAATAATTATTAATTACCTTATTATTTGATAATTATTATTTAACTTATTATTTAATTATTATTAATTCATTATTATTCTTCAATTGAATATTTTGTGTTATACATGAAGTTATATTAGAAGTTTAGCTTTCAATGTTTGTACATACATCATGAAGATGAGAAACTAATAAACAAGAAGAATAGTAATAAGGGGAAAAATGATAAAATCAAGGATAATAAAAGGGGATAAAAGAATGAAAAAAGGAAATATATATAAACACCAATGAGGGAATACCAATGATGGGAAAAGATGAACAATATAGAAAAAAGATTAACAATAAGGAAAAAAATAAGGATACAAAAAAAGAAAGACAAAAAAAGGAAAAAAAAAGAAAGATGAAAAGAGGAAAAATATGGAAAGACAAAAAGGGGAAAAACAAATACAAAACACAAAAGATCAAAGCTATCCCTCTGGTCCTCGATCCTCCAGTTCCAGCAAGTATACTATAACATACATATAGGTAGTTGCCTCGTGCAGACAAACAGCGACAGCAGGCGCAGGATCGATACGAATCCTGCAGGATAATTTTCCTCCAGAAGGATAGCAAACCAGGATCGCCCTCCGACAAGCAAATATGATTTCCGTCGGCGGTAATTAGCTGATTTAATAATGAAAGGTGTCAGGTGCTGGTCCAGGATGAACGGGAAACCCTGCTCTAGCCGACCTGCCAGGTTAGGCTATTGATCGCTTGGTGGCTCTGATGCTGATGCTTGAGGCAACTGGGTTACTGTATTACGAACCAGCTGCCTTTGTTGTCCTTCACGTTCGAATTGCAATCATCTGGCCGCCGAGGGAGATGAGCTGAGAGCTCAGAGCTGGAGCAATCGCAATCTTCTGGATTAAAAAAGCTAATTTAAAACTACAGGGTGTAGTATAGGTGTATAATAAATAAATAAATAATGATAATAATAATAATAATAATAATAATGAATTAAATAGGAAAAAATAGTATATACTATTATTGTAATTTATATTACCTGCATACTTAACATTAACACGATACTGGATATTGCAAAACGAGCATGCATCACAGCTCCCAATTTGACATTTCAGTTACAGGACACTGCAATGTCGGTAACGAGAACTGTCAACTGCTTGAAGTAAGTTGAAATTTTCCTTTAAATATTGTTTCTCTATATATCCTACAGCTGTTTCAAGGGCTTTACAATCTTAATTTGAAAGCCATAATGTGTTTTTTTCGGTTTATTAAATTTAATGTAATGTGTGTTACCACATTACAATGTCAATTAACATGGCGCTGGGTGTTACAAAATGCGCATCTATTGGTTCCCTATTTGACATTATCGGCATATGTAATGTCGGTAACTATAACTGTCAACTATTTGACGTTACTGAATCTTCTCTCTGAACATAATTTCTTCTTTTTTAGTGGGAAAATCGTATAAGCTGATGAAAAAGATGTGAAATTGTGATAATTAACGAAGAGGAACGGTTCCGATAAACTAGGAACTAGAAAATTTGGACTAATTTGAACAAACACATGAACTTTGGGATTCAATGTAAGTACATAGACTATATTATCCTGATATTACATACTGGGTTATCCACATATTATCCAGGTCAGTTTATATTCCTTATACAAAAAAAAAGAAAAAACAACCCTATTTTTCCATATCCCCATAGATAAAAAATATTCAAAGGATCACATGCGGTCTCAACCTTGATCCTTATTCTCCCGCCAGGACGAAAATACGAACTCCTCGTATTATTTCTCCCCTTGTGGCTCGCGGTTAGGGGTTAATTCCAGAAATAAGTAGACACATAAACTAGCACAAAATCCCTGAATGTTTCCTCATGTCTCAGCCTCATAGAATTTCAGGTAGTATCATTTTTAACTGCAATGATTTTTTTTACACCACTTAACCGAACACATCGTAAAACAAATTAAAGCCCTGGGAAAGCGAAACTCGTTGTAAACGCGAACGTTATTAAAACTGGAATTAATTCGGGATCAAGCAGAGTTTTTCGATCCTTTGATCCCAAGGCGGCTCGGGTTGTGGGGCCTACCGTGTTAAATTACTTTGTAATTAATTACTTCCTGTTTTTGTGCTCTATCTACTCATATCCTTGAACATCACATGCTTTAAGGATCTTGTAATGGAAAAATTACCGTTTGAGGTTTTAGTTTATATGATACATATTTTATTTATTTGATACATATTTGGTTTATTCGTTACATAGTTGGTTTCTTCGATACATATTTGGTTTATTTGCTACATAAGCTCGTATCTTAGATGTTGTTAAACTCGTACCAATAAGGAATAAAAAATATAAAGGTACTCCCACACGCAACATAACCATCAGATGGAACTAACGACAAATAACTTTGCCACATAATTTATAGCGTTCTCTTATTGTGCCTGCTACTTTTATCGAATTTCTCCTTTTAAAGATCGACTCACGATCGAGCAGGGCGACGACTTCTGAAGCTGCCTACGAGCTAGCAGCCTTTTTCTCGGTGCAAGTACGACCACTTTTGGTAGTACCAGTTTCTTGGGCAAACCTCGTAGGCCACGATAAACCGGGTGATTTTTTTTAAAACAATTTTGTAAATAACTCAATAAACTTTTGTACAATGGTCTTGGAATTTATTCCCAATAATATTATAACAAAGTATAACATATACAGTATAAAATCATTCCAGCTACTTCTTCTCTTCTTCCCCCTTTTCGCCAGGTTTCTCAGCTTCGGCTTTTTCACCTCCTTCCGTTTTGTCACCTCCTGCTGGTTTCTCACCTTCCGGTTTCTCACCTCCTGGTTTCTCACCCCCTGCCGCCTTTTCACCGCCTTCTCCCTTTTCATCCTTTTTCTCCTCACTCTTTTGTTCTTTGTCACCCTTTGCGTCACTCGCACTTTTCCTCTCTCCTTCTGGCTTCTCCCCCTTTTCATCCTTTCCGCCTTTTTCATCCTTTCCACCTTTTTCATCCTTCCCACCCTTCTCGTCCTTTTCACCTTTTTCTTCCGCCGTCTCCTCCTGGCCGCCGATTTCAACGTTTTCCTCAGTTTTCTCCTTTGGTTTCTTGGCAGCATCATCCTTCGCAGATTGCTTCTTCTCGTCCTTTTCCTCCACCTCAATCCCAAAGTCCTCGACGTTATCCGTATATTTGCAGTAATCCGTGAACAAACAAAGGTATTCCAATTCGTCGTCCGTTAGAGGGCGCGGGGGAGGTTTCGCCTTTGGAGGTTTCTCAAACGGCGGCGACCTCCACTTCAACTCCCTCAAACTCCTCTGGAACGGAGGATCCAAAACCCTCTCCAGTCTCTTAGCCAACCTTTCGATCTGCAAAACCTTCTTGGCAGCCTCAATGGCGATCTCCATAATCTTCTTCTCTTCGGCGTAACATTCAGACTCAGCCTTATACACCTTATCCTGCGGCAACCTATCCAACTCCAACAGATAATCCATATAAAGCATCTCCACACCCTTCATCATATCCACAATTCCCAAATTCGCATCATTTGGCGCCACCCTATTCTCGTATACATCCTCGATGAAAACGTAAAGATTCAACACCTCTTCATCGGAAATAACCTTGCAGAATTCGCTATCAATCAATTGCTTGGCTAGTTCCTCCAAAATCTGGGCCCTCTTCTCCTGCCACAAGATGTCCCCTTGGAGGCTATCGACGATTTCCTTCAGGTTCTTGATCTCGTTGTCGAACTTCCTCGTCGCCGCGATCATCCCCATTTTGATGTTCTCGATAGGAACGGCGAGTTCTTCGGAATACAGCAGAGAGTTCAAATTTTGCTGCTCGATGAACCGGAAGACTTTGAGCAGCTCCATGGGGTCCTCGAAGAATAAGAGGGGTTCGTTCTGAGTATTACAGTCGTCCAGAAATATGTTTATCAAATCGGTCAACGAGAGGGTTTCCTCCAGTTCCCCCAATTTCGAGTCGAAGAGAACGCTGGGATCCGGTACTATCTCTCCGGACTTCTTAAAGTGGTAATAATCATGCTCTCTCCTCCAACCCATCGGGCTCATGATGTAGAGGAACTTCTGGTAAAGCTTGCAGTTCCTCCACTTCTCCTCCAGGACGCCGACCGCCGACTTGAGGACGCCATAATTCAAGGATAACTCCCTGAAGACTTCGTACTTCTCATTGGAAATCGTCGCTTCTTTCTCCGCCATCCTCAGGAGGTTCATGGAGGTGCTGTGGTCGTTCGCGAGAAAGTCCTCGAAGGAGTCCACGTACTGTTGAAGTCTCGATCTGATGGAATCCAGCGTTTTCTGCTCCTGGATGAAGTTTTCATTGATGAGGATAATCTCGTCCTCGCGGTACCCAGACACTATCCTCGTCCTCAAGATGTTGCGGATGTCCGTGATGTACTCCTTGATGTTGAACTTGTCCGCGATCGGTCTCCCTTCCACGATGGTGAAAAAAGCAGGATCTATGTCGAAGATGGTCCTCATGCTTTGTTCCACAGGTTCTTCGACAAAAAGCCGATTGAGGATGTCCTTGCGCTGCCCCATGGTGTAATTCGTCTTCTCGTTGTACTTCAGCGCCAGCTGCTGCACTCTGTCTTTCTCCTTCCATCTCTTAGAAATCACCGAATAGGAGTAGGCTTCTCTGTCTTCGGGATACTTGAAAGGTGACGGTTCCCCTAGGAGATCCCTCTCATTGGATTTGTTTATGGTGGCCCCGCTCGTGAAGTAATGGTCTTTGACCACATCCTTTTTTCCGAATATCCTCTCAATTGGCTTCTTGGGCAAGATCTTGGCCTTCTTTTTCTTCTTGTATTTGGTTTCGATCGTTTTTGGGGGAAACTCCGCGAGGATTACCGAGTCGATGTCTCCTACCGTGACGGAGAGAGAAGACATCTTGCTCGCGAGTTTAAACTTCTTTAGGTGTTAAAAAATGTAACGAACAAAGGTTTGATTGTAATGGAAAAAAGGGTTTGAATCTTTCTAAATGTGATGACAAATGATGGAAATGTTAATTGAGAGTTCTATAACTCAAAATTGACAAATGCGAAAGACGTAAGGATTTGATGAACATAACCTAACGGAGGAATCGACTAAACAAGTGGTTGTTATGGGGAGTTCGTTTTTGTTTGGTCGATTGTAAGGAGGGTGTAGTTTTGAAAACAAATCGATAGAAAAGGGAATGGTTGAGACCACTGTGGTTGAGACCATATTAAACGCCATATACTATATGGCATACAATACTTATATGGTATACTGGGCATTTTTGATATTGTAACAGAACCGGCTTTTGGGAATTTATTTATTGTTATTTGGTTTGAACTCTGTTGACTGAGAGGGAACAGGGATTAATTAAACACATCAAAATGGCAGATGCCAGTTTAATACATTTATTGACCACTTTATCAAATCAAAATTAGCAACAATACGAGATCAAATCAATTTAAGGCGAATGCAATAACGTTAGACAAGGTTAGATAATAAACAGAGAATACAGAGAGCACTAGTAACCGGGTGCAACATTGATTGGCATTAAATAAGTAGACACAATATTGAAACATTTTCTACTGCAACTACAGGGTGGACTAAATTTGTCTGAATATTTTGGCCGAGCGCTAAGGCTATAATCGCTTGCAAGACAAGTTCTCCGTTGAAGACAAAATGTGCGGTTTCTCTTTTGCTATCAAAACAACCATATATAACTAATCTGTTAGGGAAGGGCGATAGTGCCGGCCAAATGGTCTCTTACTTTAAAAAAATCGTCAAAGTAAATTCTTTTCTTTCTTTGTTTTGTGCGGAAAAGACAAAAGAACCGTCCTTTCATTGTTACGTTTTATCTTCACAGAAATGGAGCTAAACACATTTTCTGCTGAACCGGAAATACGTATATATACCGCAAAGAACTTCTTATGTTTTGAAAACACCCTGTCACAAATTATAGGTCTTGTGTCAATACTTGTCTTGAATTAGGATTTACTTACGTGATCGAATCACATTTCATTATAAGCCTACTTACCCGTTTCTAGCATATATCACGTGTTTGTTTTTAATTGTTTCGTAATACTGTGACGCTCCGGGGGATGCTTACATATTTTGTAAACAACAGGGGCTTAAAGGAAATATCCTAAAGCAAAAATGGCGGGAGATTCAACTAATCATCCCTGATTTTAATTGGCCAACGAAATTAATTTAATTAATTACCTGTGATCGTCTATCGTAGGTAGGACCCATGTGTTACGTTGTGATCGTAAAATCAGAATTCGTAGGCTAAGTTGTCACGTCAATAATTCGCTGCCAATAAGACGAGGGCTAGTAATGAGAGGAAGAGAGACGGCGAGACACATGCGAATGAGTGAACAAAACAGAGAGAGAGAGAGAGAGAGAGAGAGAGAGAGACCGAGCAGTCACTTATTGGTGGGCATGCAAACAGCTGTTCATGCGGGGCGAGTATTTGTGGGAAGGTCCAGATATTACGGCACGTCGGTTTTCACTTTGACAATTTATTGTATTGTTTTGGGTTATTTAATAGCATCATTCGGTTACTAAGAAAGATCTCTTTTATCATTGAATATTATTACCTTCGGATATTAAGTTTTGCTGAAGATTTCTCATGAATTGTTGTGTATGATTTAATTTTAGGTTTTTTCTATTGGATTTTTAATAAATTTTACAATTAAACAATTATAGCAGAACTAAATATGAATTTGCAAATAATTTTGTTTAGGTACGAGGTTTGATTGTTTAAATTTATTATCTTTTATATAAATAACATTAATAAGATTTATAATCAAATTATTAAAAATACCAAATAACTTTTATAGTCATTTTTTTTAGATTTTATTATATGTCAATTAAAATAAGGAGAAATATTGTGAAACAATTTGTCAATAGTAAGAAATTACAAACGACATTTTTTCATACTCTTGAAGAAGTATTGATCAATAAAACCGAAACATTGAGCAACGTATATTTTATGACCTATAAACTCAAGAATTAAAATAATAAGTAGTCGCAATTAGTTTTTTAAAAATTTTGTTAGGAATCATGTCAAATGATCTTATGATTTCGACATATACATATTATCCTGTACACTAAAAATTTATGCAGCAGTAATGTAACCTATATAGCAGCGAACAGAAGAACATAATAGTAGTAGAGATATTTTCATATTTTTTGAATTTGAGATTAATTTAAAATGAAATGAATTTAATATTAGTCTTACTCCTTATTTTTAATAATTATAAATTTTTAATTGTAAAAATCATTATAAAATTTTCATGTTGCAAAAACTTTCTGCAGATACGTACACCCTACGTTAGTCTT
>JAWQRP010006118.1:0-10055 GCA_033557875.1 Quadriops clusia | reverse complement strand
TGTGACCCCTCGATGCTTAAGGTGGATTTGCTCCATCTTGTTCAGCTACATAAACCACAAAATGTGCGTTATGCAGTTGATGAAATGGCACAAGAATATGAGCATATAATTTTAAGATTGCCACCCTACCATCCGGATCTTCATCCAATAGAATTAGTGTGGAAGGATATGAAGGACTACGTCGGAGAAAGAAACATTTCATTTAAGTTATTAGATGTGAAAAAAATTAGCGAAGAATTTTTTGAAAACTATACCTGGGAACAATGACAGAAGAAGTGCGGCCACTCTAAAAAGTGGGAGGAAGAATTTAGGGCAAGAGAGCCAATAATTGAAAATGTAATTGAAGAATTAATTATCGACATTAACGATTTTGAGGATGAGTCGGATTCTCACGACTCCGAGTCAGATTTATCTGGAATAGAGGGAATATAATAGTTTTTTTTTAATTATTATTATTTGAACATTTATAAAAGTACAATGAAGAAAAAAATATTTTCAAACAAATGATTGCCCAGTTTTTGATGCAGCAATAGAAAAACGAATAGTTTAAAATTCAGTAACGGAACTATTCAACAAAACCCTATTAGTGATACTAATTTATCAGAAGTTAACTTTAACGAAACTTAAAAGGAATACAGTGTAATCTCGGTAGTCCGAACTTCGGTACTCCGAACACTCCAGTAATCCGAACTGACGAAACAAAGAAAAATTACTGACTTCATTAAAAAAGACTGATTTTTGTTTTTTAATGTAACTAGAATATTAAATAAAACATGTACAGTCAAGAGCAAATTAAATGTCCACTTGTTTACTCGAGTCGCGCTAAACTTGTGACCGTGCGGAAGCGATCGTTGCTTGAGGATTAAATTTTGTGGCCTTTTAGCCTTTTCTTGAGAAATAAAACCTTTGTGCTTGTCATAATAAAGTAGACAGTTTTTCTTTTAAAATAGTGTGGATGGTCATTTTGATCTGAGTTACAGCGTCTTAAAAATGACCGAAATTTTTGCTCGCTCGTAGGCGTTACACATTCATCAAAACACCCTGAACTTTGTAACGTTAAAATTGAAATAATCTCGCATCTTTCCAAAAGAGTTTGCGGAAATTGGTTTGTACAAGCACATGTGGCCCGAGTTAATAAATAGATGTGGAAGTGTCGGCGCGCTCAGTTATTAACTATTATATCAAAATTTTATTTTTTCTATAACCTTTTGTATTTAATTATTTATTATTTTAATTACTTGGTTTGTAGGTCATTAAATTGCATTTTATTGACTACTCAACGTTTCGTTTTAATGATTAAAACTGTTTACGTTTTTTATAAGCATAACCTATCAGTAAAACATGCGCAAAATTTCAAGTCAATCAAAAACTGTTTTCCATGTATCCTTGCGTTTTAAACGATGAGCGTCCTTCATAATCAGTCTATGAAGCTAAAAATCATAAATGCAATGAATGACCGTATGAGCGTCCCTTTGAAAGAGTTTTTCGTGGTTAGAAGGAAGAAAAGGCGCTAAGAGCGAGAGAAAAAGATAGTCAGAATGCGGCTGGTCTTGTGATGCCATTCTACATAGTAAAAATGTTTCTTAAGTTTACTCTCTTTTCAGAATTACTTAATCTACATATAATTCATACAGAAATATAAATGACGCCTAAAATAAATAAAATGAATTGTTATCGTTTTTTTAAATTTCTTTTTATTTAATTATTGTATATTCTATAAATTTTGTTGATGCCTGTTTTAAAATTTATTTCTTTCTTTTCTATTTTATTTCATATACCTATGTAATGATTTATATATTCTAATGTAATAACAATTTTTAGGCTAAATTTTTATAAAGAGCTAAAAAGGTTTCATATGTAATTCATTTTTTATTGTTGAAAATGCTAGGTTTCACTCTAACTTTCGGGCATCTTCAGGCCTAACAATTTATAAATCGACGCATAAATTTATAGAATATACAATAAAATAAGAAATTAAAAAAAAACAATAATAAAAAAATATATTTATTTTAAGTGTCATTTATATGTCTGTATGTATCATGTAATTATATGTAGATACTGTAATTCTGAAGAGACTTATTAAGTACAAGGGAACGTTGAACGTAAACTTAGATCTCGACAAATTTTAAAATGAAATGTAAACACACAGACAGGTGAATTTGAGAGGGGCACGAGCGCCTGGACCATTTTCGTTGGGTGCATACCGTGATTAAATCTGAAGTACGGACGATTACACAAAGCAGTAAGGTCCACACGGTCTACTAATAGGTGGGTCTAAGGAGTAGACTATAAACCTTACTGCTTTGTGGCACCGTCCACACTTCAGATTTATGAACAGGAGAAAGTGGTTAATCGCATTGACAGTTCGGTCTATAAGGCACTCTGAGAATCGATGTCACGGGATTGCGACTGGAGGGGGACTTGTTAATACAGTTGCCTATACTTGCGGCTTAGTTATCTACTGTCTATATTTTAATGCATCTAGGTGTACCTACGAGAAATCGATAGACGACCGGTCCAAGTAGTTCTCCTCGATTATATAGTACTCGAGGCAACAAATGAAAGGGCATTCTTTGAAATACGAAGGGTATATGGCAAGAACAGCTAGTTGTAAGTTAATCCTAGAACTTAGTATTTTATGGAAGTATTAAAGCAGTCCGCGGGGCATCGGAAGATATAACTAAGCACTTCCCCAAAGCTTGGAACCGAGTAATAATAATTTAAAACGTAAGAATTACTTTGTTGTAAACATTTATGAGCGCATTAATGCTCTATAAAAGATGCAGTTTGAAGTAACTATCTATTAGAGGCGGTGCAGAACAATGAAATACTCTCTACAGGTGCAGGAAATTAAAACTGCATCCATAAAATAAAGTTGAACCCCGAGCAAATAAAGTTATATATCTTGTATTAATAATACAACTGTAAATTTAGAAGAATGTCCCCAGGTGCAAGCAAACACAATATTCCCAACATTTATATGTAGCTTCCTTAAATAATACACCGTTATTTTACTTCTCTTACCGTAATTTCATTCTTTCATTATTGGATACTTTTCTCATGATATTTCAAGTAATTCCCTCCGCTTACGATTGCTTTTATTTTACGTTATCACTGCGGAATGCCATTTTTGTTGTAGATGTGTTTCTAGGAATCTCCTGAAACTCTACTAAAGGAAGAGGTGTCCAACGCTGGCTTCATAAAGATAACAGGGTCTGCACCTTGTCTTTTTTCGACGTCATATGATTTTAACAAACGGAATAAATAACACCTATATAACAATATCAGATTAATACTATGTTAGTTCTACATTCTTCTGGTGTATTTTAATGAATTCTCGTGCAACTGCCGCAGTTACCTTTGTAACGAAGCGTTTTTCAAATTTACCGGTTCCAGAAAAAGTCCAACGCCAACCGTTGTTACCACTACATTTATTTAATTTCCTCTCTTTACATGAATGACCGCCGCTCCGTAAAAAAATCATTTCATGTTCGATCGATCCGTAACTTTGTTTAAAATTTGTAGGGGAGAGGGTGGCACGATAGGGTACTAAAAGTTTGAAGATCAGTAAAAGTAAAATTTATCAATTTACAAAATCATTTTTGTTTGTAATTACATTGTAACAGAGAAAAGACAACCACCATCAACAGTGGTTTTTCCCCGCACAGAAAAAGCGGGCAAGGCCCTTAGCCGGCGATACAATACACATCAACAATTTATCAAAGGTACTAGCGTATTGCCTAATATTTGGAAAATTAATGTCCATAGAACGAGGAAATTCTCCCGAGGGTTCCGAGACCAAAACGTACATATGAGGCATGAGTATACCAACCATAGACATAACGGGCATTAGCATGTATGAATGAGTACTTGCAGAAATAGAACCAATAGCACCGTACACTTTCTTACTTCCCCGCACTGCAAAAGTTCTTACAGAATGCAATTCCTTTTCAAACCTAAAAAGATCGGCATTTAACACTTGTCTTGATGAAAGTTCATGTTCTCCTATTAATGCCATGATTTCTCCTACAAATTCTTCCGCTTTTTGCTCCAAATCTCGGTTCTCTTGTCTGAATTGCTTACTCACTTTATGTGTAATTTTTCTGGACACTAATTTATTTCTTTTTTGAAACTTAGTCACCCACGATTTAGTCTCCTTGAAATTTAGAATTTTTTCAATATCTAGCCTTTTTTTAATTTCAATGGCCCAAAGTCTTAACATCCTGTCGTGGAAAATTCCCTTTTTTACTCGTACTTCCGTAAAAGGAGACAGTACCTCTTTATTAATTTGTACTTGAATATTCTTCTTATTTACAGGACTTTAAGAGTCGCTTCAAAATGATAGATCACATTTTTGTTCTCAATTAATCGTTTTTGGTTTAGTACTGTACTTATACGCAGTCGACGAGTACCGGCAATAGCCAGTCCAGGCGGGCATAATTGCGGAGGTTCAATGTTATCATCTTTTTCCCTAGGTTGCTTGTTTCATATTTTATATGCATCTACAATATAGCTTTCTGGATATTTGGTTTTCTTCGGTGGTGTAGTTTCAAATGAAGAAGAACTGCTTTGTTGTAAAGGAGACGAAGGTTCATCATCAAAATTACTTGCAATTTCTTCATCACTAGAGCCATTTTCGTCCACTAATAGAGTATTATGTTCTTCCACTACCATCTCCTCCTGAAGAAGTTGTTTCTTAATATTTTCAAAAACTATATATTCTTCTTTCAGTGGGGTATCATCAGAAGTCCCAAAAATTCCACTAATAACTTCACTACAACGGCTTGTTTAATTTTGAATGAGTTTGTGAAATAAATAAAAAATAATCTTTAATAAACACACTATGCACTACTCCTTACACTGATAAGTTCATCAAAAAGTTTGAAATAATGCTAGCAGTAGGTATATTACGCGTTTGTATATATACCTTTTTTAGAAGAAAAAAGAAAACTTAAAACTCAAAATTCTTTACCAGACGGTACAATCGATAATTGGTGTAAAATTCACAACAGTAGAAATTTTATAGCCCTTTCTATTAAAGTTTGTTAATGATCGAGTATTGCAGGTAAAGCAAACCGGAAACAATCTTTATGACGATAGTTATTCAATGAACCATATCTTAATTCTTTACAACGGCCATAAAAACTCCTTCCTCTTACGAT
The DNA here is from genome assembly GCA_033557875.1 of Quadriops clusia. Taxonomy (NCBI): domain Eukaryota; kingdom Metazoa; phylum Arthropoda; class Insecta; order Coleoptera; family Hydrophilidae; genus Quadriops; species Quadriops clusia. The sequence goes on along the minus strand of JAWQRP010006118.1, from coordinate 4,893 downwards.
TTTCGTTCAGTTAATTTTACTTTACCTACCCTTTGTATTTTTTATGAGGGTTCTGCAAATTTAACCTTTTCAATGAGAGAGCTACTTTAGAACGCTCTATTTAAAGGTTTAAGTTTGGTCCACAAAACAAGTGTTTTGTATTATAACATTTCTGTAGCAATAGAACTATTACCTCGTTTATAGTTGTACAACATTAGTAAATTGTTTTTGCTTAAAACTATGTTTACTAGAAAATATACATATATTCTGTAATTCATGAAATTTTAATGAACCATATTGTAATATTTATTTGCAATAATTATTATACAAGTCCTGACTGCAATTGTAGAGTATTTAAATTTTTTTATCCCTTTAAACTACCCTTAATAACAATGCGATATTGTATAAATATTTACCATTAATTTATAACATTATGGAAACTATAAATATGAAGTTTCAACCTAATAGGTTGAGTATTTGCAGAGAAAAAATTGTTTTCAAAATCGGGTGCCCTATAAAGTACCCCCTGTAATAATCTGCTTTTGCATAAATTTAGTCTGTAAGAAGGTCACCTAATAAAAGTCTTAAATCTGTAGTATCAAATAGATAGGCATTGTAGTTTTCAAGTTGTGAATAAAACAAAAATGTGATTTTCTACTATAAACCCCATCCACCGTCGACGCCTATGGCTCATTGCACGTAAAAATGGGCAAATCTTCATATTTTTATGCAACCAATTAAATGGGTCTAGTTTCAATCCGAAGTCAGAGTCCAATGATCGTACCCTTCCCTTGTCAGTCACCCGTATAGTTCGACACTCTTCGGCACCAGTCATTAAAACTTAGAATTTCCTGTAGCCGTTAATATTTCCAGTATCCCTTATTATTTCCGAATTACCAGTATCCGATTATATCTCTAAATTTCCAGTATCCGTTAATATTTGTAAAGTACCATAATCCGAATATTATTTAAATTATTTTCGAATTACCAGTATCCGCAGAATTTAAATTTTGTTCACCAGTGCGACCAGTCTTCAAGACAGGTAAAGAGAGAATTTTGTTTTATTATATTTCTGTCATTTAGTCTTCTTTACTGCACCTTGCACCACATGGGTTATAAAAAGTGAATGTGTAGTCTTGCACGTCACTTCTGAGGTGTAGTCGTGCACCTAGAGCCAGAGAGCGACCGTGTAGTCTTGCATGACCTTAAGGAGTGTAGTCTTGCACACCACCCGTGAAAGTAGCCGTGTAGTCTTGCACGACCCATGAATGCCTGAATGAATGAAAGTTCCGCTGTGGGTTTAGACAATATCTAGGTCGTCCTGCTCGAGCTCATTCTCACGAGCGCATAAGCCCGAATTATCTGTTTCACCAGAATTCGACTCGAGACCAGTCCAGAAGGTCACGCTACTCCACGAGCACCATTTCGTCGTCGAGCTTTGCGATCATTCGCTCGGTCGTCATTGCTCTCCCTTTACCAATTCGCTGCTACTCTGAGAAATCTAGGCAATTTCTGTTTAACCGTTTTGTCAATTATTTTCCGTTACCACTAATTTTCGTTGCCGGATGGTTTATAGTAGCGTCGGCAACATTCAAGTCTCGCATCGTCTTTGCGTTCGCCGAAAATGTTCTCCCACATTCATTATTCATTCTCCGAACCGACTATTTTCTAAGTCCTGATACCGCAGGCACCCTTACCGAAATTATTTTGTGTTCTGATACCGCAGGAAATTATTTCCGTTATTTTCTAAGTCCTAGTATCGCAGGCGATTACTACGTTAATTATTTTGCAGGCACCCGAACCGAAATTATTTTGTAAGTCCTGATACCGCAGGCAATTATTCTGTTAATCATTTTATAAATCCTGATACCGAAGGCAATTATTTCCGTTAATTATTTTATAAGTCCTGATCCACAAGCAACGGCAACCGAATTATTTTGCAAAGTCCCGTTCCGACCAAAGATTCTAATTAACGAATTCCCCGAACATTTTCCAAGTCATAATAATTCCAGCAACCTTTGCCTAATATTCTATTATTACTAACCGACGTCAGTTTGGTCTCCAGGCACTGCCATAAAATTGCATTGCCTTTAGCTCTAAGTTATCTTTAAGTTCCGTTAACTAGGCAACCTGTTATTCCGCCCTGTGTAATTCGGGCATTTATATTTATTACTACTTATGCATGTTCGAACATATGCTCACCTGCTCTTTATTTTACCACTGTAAATATTTGCTTGCTTATTTAATAGTCTGTTTATCTGAAATCTGGAGTTTCTGTGTAACCCGTGGGCGCTCCTAGTGAGCAACTAATATGGTCGCGATTCCCGTATACGGAAGACGGGATCGTCACAGTTTCTTTTACTAATATGTAATATAATAATACAACGGGGAAGATTCGGAGCTCAGGTATCGCCTGATATTATTAAAGAATGTTTGTTATTTCATTAGTTATTTGTTAATGTAGTACAATCGTATGGCTACAAATAAATAGATACATATTTAGAAAATTCACAGTTAAAAGTAATTTTCATTTTTGAGAAAAGGCACTTTTATTGGCCCTTCGATAGCAAATTCTTACCCTTTGTTAGTTGACCGGAAATTCAGAACAATAGTATTTAGGGTAACTTTACATCACCTCGTTCATTGATCAGAAATAAAAATTGAATGATTACCTTAATTTAATGAAAATTAGTAACTGTCAGTCAATTTTTAATCGCTGATGAAAACAAAGACAATCATTTTACATGCAACCGTTTGGTATTTTTACACCCATTGTGCAGCTAGTTTTGTTGAGATGGAGGCCGTGAACTTTTTTTATAGCCCACTCGTAAATAGTTTCCTATTATTCTTACCCTTTGTTACTTGACCGGAAATTGAGAACAATAGCTTTTAAGATAACTTTTCATCACCTCGTTAATCCATCAGATTAAAAGTTGAATGGTTGCCATAATTTGATGAAAATTATTGACTGTCAGCAAATTTTTAGTCTCTGTCGAAAACAAAAGCAAATATTTCACACGCATCCATGAGGTATTTTTATCCACTTAGTATATTGTGCAGCTATCTTTGTGTTAATTGTTGAGAAGGAGACCGTGATATTTTTTTGTGGTCCGCTTGTAAATGGTTTCCTATTGTATGAATTGTCCTCACTTTTGAGAACATTATCGGAAATGGACCGTAGAAATTTATTACGTCTGGATCTTCTAAACCATTGAAATACAAGGCTATATATAAAATAAAGTATCAAATTTTCTATTTTTTTTTGAGAAAAGAAACCATTATTGCCCCCTCGATTCTTACCATTTGCTACTTGACCGGAAATTGAGAACAATAGTATCTAGAGTAACTTTGCATCCCCTCGTTCATTGATCTGATCAAAAATTGAATAATTTGTTGAAAATTATTGACTGTCAATAAAGTTTTAATCGCTGGTGTAATGACGGAATTTTTCCGTCAATAAATATATACAATATAGGATAAATAATTTGTACAGGCACAGAACTAAACAATGAAACCCTAGGTAAAACATATTTTACCACTGTATTCATAACGTTCCTTTTTAGCACTTTGAGTTTATCTTCTATTAGCTTGACGACTTTTGTTTAAATAAGATAATAAATAAGATTTCAATAGATTGTAACCTTGATAGGCTTTTAGCAACTTGGGACAATCATCCATGGATGCAGGTGTACTCGCCCTATTTATAAAGGTACACGCCAAAAAGACAACGTAATAGTCAGTCAGTTCTATCCGTTCCGGCCCTCGAAAACAATACCTAAACTCAACATATAAAAATAAAACCACCAGAGAACTTTGACGAGAGTTTTAAAGATTGAATGTCCATAAGCAAAAATCTACTACTGAATTGCCGGAGCATCTCCGAGACCTGGATGCCATGAACCGTCATTTTTCTAATTTGGGCGAGCGGTTGTCTCCTCCTCCGGAACTTTTAGAATTGTATACTAACAATAAAATGAACTGGGACGGTGAATTCAATTTCCATGAGGTCTCCGATGAGGAGGTAGGGAGCGTCATTAACAAAATTGATTCGGGCTTCAGCGTAAAGTTGATCAAGCTGTGTTGCCCCAATTTTATTACGTATGTGCGCCATATCATCAATCACTGTATTGCAAATTCAGTTTTTCCCGCGGATTGGAAGGTATCGTTGATGACACCTCTTCCCAAGACAAAGCAACTAATATCCTTCAATGATGTTCGTCCGATTAGCGTACTTCCAGTTTTATCTTAAGTTTGTGAGCGGATTGTGGTGTCAGCTTCGGGAATATTTGGAGCAATTTGATCTCCTGTATGCCAATCAATCTGGATTTAGGACTGGCTATAGCTGTGCCACTACCCTGCTCGGGGTTACAGATGACATTTTTAGGTCATTGGACGAGAGCAAATTGACCTTACTGGTGCTCTTAGATTGTTCTAAGGTCTTTCATTCAATCACTCATTTACTCCTAGAGTTGATTTTGTACTACATCGGACTAAGTCAAAGTGATATAGCTTTCATCTCAAATTATTTGCGAGACAGGAGTCAAATAGTTAAGTGTGGGTCGCGTGCTTCCCTCCCTGTAGCCCTGCATAATGGTGTCCCCCAGGGTTCGGTTGCAGGACCATTATTGTATCTTGTTTATTCTTCGTTTCTCTAAAGATCAGTTGAGGCGTTCCGCCGCAAAAGTGCTCATATCCATTTGCAAAATCAATGGAGATATAGCCTTTTGCTATACATATCCTTAGCAACAGGATCTATCTTCATTTATTTTGCAAATGGATATAGGCACTTTTGCCGCGGAACGCCTCAGTTCATCATTGCAACTTTCAATTGTACGCAGATGACACCCAGCTATACTATTCATTTTTTGCGGATGATGTTCAGGGTGCTTTAGCGAGAGTCAATTCTGATCTGCA
>JAWQRP010006117.1:0-10055 GCA_033557875.1 Quadriops clusia | reverse complement strand
TGGACACATGTATATTCTATAGAGAACTTCACACTAGGTGTTTCTTAGCGTTCACGGATTGCAATCACTGCGCATGTACCTATGACGCGACACAGCGTCGGTTCCCCCACTTACGTTTATCGCTAGGTTTCATTAGATTCTGTCTATGTCCTATCGTTGGAGTCATTCCCCCCACTTCTTACTTCCATGCTTGGGACCACAACAATTCTGAAACCAATTCTTGACAATGCAATGGCAACAGTAACCCAGGCTTTCTTATTTCTGCAGCAAATTAGTGCTAAATCGTGTCTGTTTTTATTTTTTAAAGCACGATGATTTAATGAACTATACAACATCATTAATCTTCTAATGCATTAAAACAAAACAATAACGTAACCAAATTTGATGTAATTCATTCTCTTGCAATGTTGACCCTTTGGCTACTGGCATTTTTAAGTATCGAAAATTAAGTCACATTCTAAATTTATCAAAAAAGGAACAGTGAAATTACAATCTTTATATAACAAACTTTAACTTAGCGCATCAAGTTTTACGAAAACTTTATAAATAAATTTTGGGAGTTGAACATTCAAACACAATATTCGTACATGTCTATACCAGTATAGGCAACAAAACTTACAGACAGTTGTTACGTCCCTGGCGGAAATTTCAAAAGTATATTTTTTTGCTATAATGAAAACAATTTTCAGTGATATTATGGAATTTACATTAAAAACTTGTCATTATGAACCCCGTTTGTCAACGGTCTCCAAAAGGTTAAATCCAGGAGCAAATTTTTTATTTTTTGATACGAAGGTTTTATTAGATATTTTTTCACTATAAACCTATTCATGCACATTAAACACCTGTTCACATTTGTAACAACCTGTAGAACTTAACTTAAAGAATTTCTATTTTAATTTAAAGCGGCAACATTTCTTTTCCTGCTCTGCTCTATTTTGCTTTCAGTTTTATTCAACGGTTTAAATTGCATAATGAAAGGACTTGACAAAATACTGTCTATAATTATCACTTAGAACTTGCAAGTAATAATAAATAATATTATTTTTTATATATCTTTAAAAAAAAATGCACTTCCTAAGTATCGATAGCAATAAATGATTGTGTGCTTGAGATAATTTTGATCTGTGAATACATGTACTTTTTAATTATTTTCTCTGTGTATGTTGAACCCGTAAATAAGGAGACTTGTATTTATGAATTTATTTATTTACCTTCAACTTAATTTTAAATTTTATGACTACTGGATTACATCTGTAAATGTACTGACCAATAAAGACTTGATTCTGTGATACACAGTGAAATCTAAACTAATAAAACCTATCAGGAACAGTACAAAAAAATTTCTTTGATTCACATGTTATCTCAATCTGAAATTTTCATAAAAGTTTGTGTTTTTAAATACATATAAAATTTAATGGTTTAAGACATTTTTCATTGTCACAGGGTGATATTTAAGACATTTCTTTTGTACTGATAGTCGAAAGTACTTGTAGACACATGAAAATTCATTCATTTAGTAGATTTCTAAATAAAGTTAGGATATTCCATTGTAGCATTTGTAAATACCTTAAGTTACATCTACATAAAATTTAAAAATAAAACTAGTCATTCCATCTCCTTGCCGGTACTATGATAGCAAGTGCCGCAAAGCAAAAATTCAATTTTACATGCCAATATACTATAATTTTATTTCATTTTTCTCATTGTAGTGTATGCTGTAGCAGCCCGTCCTATGCATGTTCGTCCCCTCCTTTGTCCCCAAATAACATATGCATAAGCTTTAAACGTCAACTAGTTTACATAAGTAGCACCTCATATGTACTTAGCTTCAGTTTCCTTCATTCCCAACGGTAAGTACCACACATAAGGCATAATCAAAATAGTAATTATTTATTCACCATATCGAAACAATGATACTAACAAAAACGAACACGCTTGCATTCTTTATCAGGCAATAAATTTGAAAGTTTTACGAAACCATAAAGATTACAATCAAGTTCATGACATACGTGAGAAATAGGTTAGTTAGTTTTTATTACTACCACATGGTCTTTAATCCGACAAGGTCTGTCGCTTATTACCTCTACTCTCATGTTTAAGCTTGTCAGAATTGTTTTTTGTATTATCGTAATTGTTTGTGAATTTTCTTAAAAAATTATGTTCATAGGAGTTTTAAGTTTTGTGGGCATCTAAAATACTTGTGAGAGGTATCCAGGCTATAACTTCATTTTATTTTTTTTTCTTAAATGGATTTTAAAATATTTTCTTTAATGGGTTTTAAAATATTTTTTTTATACTGATGTACTCTGAATAACATCGAGTAAAAACTCCTACTTGAAATAAAATAATTTTTTTAATGATAATAAAAATGAAAACATAATCTCTCCATTTCAATTTACCATTACATATATTCAATCGCTACTGTGATTACAAAAATCATCATAAAATGTATTTGAATGCTTCGTGAGACATCAAATCAGAACCACAAAAAAAATAAAACCCTAAAGCATAATTTTTGAACATACAACTTTTTTAAAAATTAATTTTTATGAATTATTGATATCTTTATTTCCACATAACTTATTACTATGCGCAAATGTTTTATTTAATGTACCTACTGCAGTTAATCTACAATACTACAAAAAAGCAATGGTTTATTTCACAATGTATACTAGTTTAAATTGGGAAACTCGAAGCCACAGAGGCTAAAAATATCTAAGAGACCAGCACCTGCAGTGTGTACATTTAGTGATAGAGACAGAAATAGAGGGAAATAAACAGAGACAGAATAGAGTTGATGTTTTTTGAATGTAGCATGTATGATGTGTATTTTTAGCTGGAACAACACCTACTTGGAAGCAGTTATAATTGCTAGTTAATAAATCCAACATTTTGCTCTATGCAACTCACATACAGCTCATCATTCGATGATCATTTGTACAATTAATTCGGTCAGTGACACCAGCTGAAATAATTGATCTACTGAACAGGCCTGTACATACTAGATAAAACATTTTCTATTTTTTCTTGCAATAAGCATTTTTTAAGACCCACAATAATAATTTTGCTTTCAAAGTAACATATTTCAACAATAAACTGAAAGAGTTTATATAAGTACAATAACTTTAATTTCTATTATATTTGATTATTTTATATAATTGTCTTGTATTTGTAAATGTTGTAATAAAATACAGGATATAGATATCTATAGCTGGTTCTTATCAGTTTTAAACGTTTCAACAACTCCACGAAGTCGTCATTACTATTAATGTATTTTCAACTAAATCAAATTAATTCTAGTAACCTTTGGTTTTCGCCGAATCTCTGAACAATTGACAGATGTCAGGTTGAGGTTATGTCTTGTAATAAGGTTAAAATTCATGGAGCAAATTTCAAACGAAATTCTTAAATTACTTCGCCGATTTTCAATGCCCTTCATTGTTTTCTGATAACTTAACTTTGGAACAACAAAAGGTACTTTTGTTTTGGCAAAATATTCGCTGACTTAACAATTTTAAACTTTAATAAATTCGTTCATCACCTTCCTAATCAACTGGTAACCTGTCATTTAAACTTATTTTCACAAAAAAATGTGTCACCTTTAAAATTATACACATTATATGCAACATATTATTAATAATAGTAAGCAACTGCAACCGAATTTTTTTTTATTTCATTCATTAGGTCTGAAGTAGTAAAGCATGGGATTAATACTCAGTATACATTCATAAGGAATGTAGCTAATATTCTGATATAATTGGCGACATCCCCTTGTTTTACAAGAGTATTATATTTCCAGAACTGTAGCACGGATTCCAAGCTTTCCGAGGGCTTGGCAACGGCCGCTAACAGACAGTCCCGGTCTCAGTCCCGCAAAACTAACATATAGGGCTTTAAAGAGCCCCTCTGCAGACCAGGGGCACAGTCGAGCCTTTCCCTCCGCAGTAGTTACGCCCCTGGTAAGTGAGATCGAAATCAGTTTAACCTGTCTGTGTGTTCGTTGTCCTTTTTTAACAATTTTACTTAACATTGATATCATTAAAGCGACTAATGTAATCCATACATACATACAAAGTTCTCTGAAATACTTGAAGTGTTCCACATATTATTTCATAAAGAGAAGGGTGCGTAACTACATACACATTTATTCTGTGTTATTTTTATTTACATATTATTTTACTGGATAATAAAAGTAAAAATGTAAAATAGGTGTTTAATTACGTAGGTAATACAGTTCTTAATTTGTAGTACTATAAATTGATCATTTTCATCAACTCTTACTGATACTGATTGTACATTTGGGATTTTCTATTGCAGCCCACAAAACTGTCTGCAGCTAAACTTAAACTACTAAAAGACGCCGTTAAAACTTTGGAAGATGGAGAATCCGTTCTAGACTTGGAAACAACGTCTTGTGATGATGTTGAAATGAAACCTGTTGAAGAAACCAAGCCGATTGGAGATGTAGCTATTTACGAAGAGGAAACCAGAATGAGTGCTGATAATAGCAGTCGAGCACAAACACCAGCTAAACAGGTACAACTAATAATAAAAGTTTTAATTTATCTACAGCGTAATCACTTCTTTTCTATTGGAGTGTGGAATAAAAAATTACCGGGTTCATCAAAATTAAAAATAAAATAGGTTTACCGGTGCAGGTTACTGGCAGAATTTAGTTTGAGTCTAGTTATTAGTCTGTATTATTAGGCATTGATCACTGTGTTAATTTATTACCTCTAATTCAGGATTTTGTCGAAAGAGCAGAGTGTGACCTCTGGTTACTTTCTGACACACGCCTTGTGATTTGCTTCCTTTATAATAAGTATATGTAATATACATATTTTCTTTTGTTATTCATTTTGGTTGCAAATAAAGACATTATTATTATTATATATTTACACAATATTTTATGTTTCTGGCAATTTTGAAATTTAAATGAAACGTTAATGAGTTATTCCTCAACTCAATAAGAAGACTATAGCAAATGTTTGAATTTTAAACATTTCAATTCTAAATGCTCAAGTTTTAAATGATCAAATTTTAAGGTTCCAATGGCAACTGACATTATAGAAGAATCTCAAAGCTCCGTCCAAAGCACAGCAACTACGGAAAGCGGCAGCAAAGCTAAGAAAACTCCCCGTTTGGAGGTGCACCAAGAGCCCGAAGGCTCGATCATATCCGCGGAACAACTCGCAGAGTACTGCTGGCAAGGTGGGGGCCCTTACATGCTTCAAGAGCAAGTTGCGCAATTCTTGGGGATCAAATCTTTTAAGCGCAAGTACCCTGCGATACAACGACGGCCTTTAGACATGCAAGAAAGGGACTTTATTAAAGAAAGCGGTTTAGTGTCCGAGTCGATGTGTGATCTTGGTTTGACGGCTGTAAATAGTGCAGACATCTTAGACATCATGTACACGGACTTCGAACACAAGTACGAAGAGTACTGTAAGTTTCAGAGGGATCGGCAAGCTAAGGACTTTAGTAATAAACAGAAAGCACTCTCTCTCGCTGCGAAACAGGAGAGTAACAAGTTGGACATTACACAACAAGCCGTGAGATCTGCTGCTCAGTGGAACACTAATTTTAATAAAGAGAGGCGAGATCAGCGGAGGTCTTGCATGGACTTGCAGACGTTCACTGTAAATTATCCAAAAGGGAGGATTAAGACCATTGATAAATCCAAGGTTGGAAATTATCCTCTGGCATTGGTACCTGGGCAATACACTGATTATTACAAGGTATAACTATTTTGTATGCAATTTTATATCTTATAATATAGTTTGGTTTAAGTTATACCAACACCTACTCATTTTTGAATATTCAAAATAAATAATGGCACATGTGCGATGACCCTAATTGTGGCAACATTTCCATTGATAACCTATATGTTACGCTGTACAATTTTTTTAAATTTATTTTTATTTAATACAAACTGATTACTTACAGAACTTTACTCCAACCGAGATCAACAACCTCCCCCTCAACACGATGTGCTATGACGAAATCAATGTGCAGCAAGCCGAAGAAGAGTCGAGTGATTCTAGTTCGTCAAGTTCCGGCAGTTCCAGCAGTTCGGATTCCGATTCTTCCAGCTCAGACTCGTCAGATGGCGAGGACTGTGCCGAGTGCAGCCCTCCCACAACACCGAAAAATGTGCTGGCGCATTGACAACGAGCACAATCAAAGCAAATGGCCACCACAAAAAAGAGAAATAGTCCTTGTCGTCGTAAAAATATTTCCGTTGTCAGTGTGAATAAAAAGAAGAAGATATAACAGGTATGACATAACAAATAATATTAAATCTTACATTTGCATTGACAAAAGAGACATCGGTGAGAAGCGAAGAAGAAATGTGCACTTTACGAAAAAAATTGTATTAAAAGTGTGTGGAATTAGAGTGATGCGTGGGAAAAATAGAAGGAATATATTTAGGCTTATTTTTGTGATATGTTTGATTATAGAAGAACATTTCTTTATATTGAGTGTATAAGATATTTATTTTACAATGGTGAATGTTTTTTAGCTGTAATTAATAAGTATAAAAAGAATTATAATGAAAAGGGTTATCGACGATAAACCACTCTAGTTGATGTTTATACATTTATATATCGTACTGACGCAAAGATAAGATTTATTGTTTTTATAAGAAAAATATATTAATTGCTATATAACTATGTAAGGAAGAAAATTGTATATTATACCTATAAGGGTTAAAGGAACTTAAAAATTATATTTATAGGGTAATTGGTTTTTTCTTGTTTTAATGAAGATGTATTTTAATTAAATCATATTAAAGATTTATAATTGAGTAATTCAGAAGTTGAATGGACAAGTCCATTTTTTTCTGAATCTGAGGTAACAGTACTAAGTCACTTTAGAGTTCTTTTTTCAGTGAGCCAACCATCCTAAGTTCATCAGACTGTTTATTGGGTTTAAAAATATTTCAACAGTATTTTAATATAAACACAAACAGAAAATTGTCGTTTCCTCAATACAAATAAAACTGAACTTGGTCCACTAAACTTCTACGCATCTCAATTAAGTTTTACCTCTAACTCTTGTATGTACCTAATGAATAGATCTTTTATGTATTGTATAAATATCTATGTATATAATTTATTATTATCACTTTTCAACGGCTATTGATCTTTTGTCTAAGAATCACTGATCTTTTATTTTTAATAAATGTTTTAATTACGGAAATCTTGTAAAGTTATTGTTATTCTCTGCTTATACCCTTAAGAAATACTTTTATGTTTTTTTCTTATAAGTTTTGTAAGTATATTATTTTCTTCTATAGATACGTCATAATGAAAAAAGCATTCACATTTTGTTTTGTCTACTTAAAAATTTCTCTGAATTATATAATTTTTTTCTAAGGAGGCTAAGTTCACTGGAACTTCTAGAAACAATTGAAAGAACACTTCAAAGCAGCCATTTTTGCAGTTAATTGTTATGTCAGTGTCTATTTTAACTAAAATATTTATTTAAAAGTATTGAAAATTATAAAATTATTATTTATCACTTGCTCAGAAGGGTATTTACAAGTAAGTAATATTTCTTTTCGTATCTACATTTTTATTGAGATCGAAGAGTTCCAATCTCCTAACCCTTTTCGGTTCTTTGTCAGAATACAGTTTGTTTAACGAAAGAAAGCGTCCGGGGAAAAGGTGAGGTAATAACAATTTTGCGCAACACATAGGCGTGCATAAAATAATTTCCGTGGTTTTATCTGGCTCTAGAAATTACAGTGTAATCTCGGTAGTCCGAACTTCGGTACTCCGAACACTCCAGTAATCCAAACTGACGAAACAAAGTAAAATTAGTGACTTCTTTAAAAAAGACTGATTTTTGTTTTTTAATGTAACTAGAATTTTAAATAAAACATATACATACATACCTACTTATTATATAAGTAAAAATAGCAAAAATATGTAGGTACATACATACATGGTTATGTGCAATAATACATACTGTTTAATCTTTTTTACAGTCTTTTTCCTAATACTTTCTGTAATCCGAACTTTTCAGTAATCCGAACACCCCCTTGTAGCTATTAGTACGGACTACCGAGATTACACTGTACTTCTTAAAGTATATATTCATATCATTGTAAACTATCATCTTCAAATTGGAAAAAGAAAAAAGTCATAGAGGACAAGGAACACGGAAAAATACATGTTACTCATACAATAGTCAACTCCAAACCACGCTACTGTTTTTAGTGTTTTGATTAGTGCTGTCTTTTATTTTTTTTACGCCAAACGCCCAGCTGAATGTTTGCCATCCAACGCGAAGTTTCATTGGCGATATTGGATGAATTCCCAGGTCAAGATGAATTTATTCTAATTAAAAGGGTTGGTTGTACTTTCTTGACTTTTTATTTTTTCTTTCAAATAAGCTACCGGTTTCGCCGGTTGACCGGCTTCTTCAGGCTTCTAAAAACGCATTATTACATTATTTTATTATTACATTTCGTGAATCTAATCTACAGCTATTATATAAATGTTAAGAAATTTATTTTATAAAAACTTACATGTATTCATAGGTTTGAGATAAGATACAGAGTCATTTCATTTAAAATCTGACACAGGTATAAACATTTTAAAATATATGGACGTGCACAAAAATTTTTCTGTCTTCTATCAGCTTTTATGTTTTTTAATTTGGGTTGTGAAGCGTTCGTTGAGAGGTTTTCTGTGTATCGGGCTATAACTGTTTTTGTGTGTATACGTAGATCTTTCTTATATTCGTCTATTTATGTGTGGCGCACGCACCTTGCGGGAAAAATTCATTTAAAATATTAATTTGTACAATGGTCTGTAATTGATGTCTCCTTGTTCATTGAGGCAGGTTATGTTTTGATTGAGTTTTAGTTTGTCTATTTCTAGGTTTTTGAGGAGTTTCAATTTGTGTCCCTTATTGCAGTTAATGAGGAGTTTAACATTATTAAGATCTATAGTATGTCCTTGTTGGTGAAGGTGTTTTCCTACAGCTGAATTTATTTTATCATTTAAGTGTTCTTTAAATCTGGTTTTGATGCGGCGACCTGTCTCTCCTACGTAGCTCGCCCCACAGGAGCACTTGATTAAGTATACACCACTTGTTTCCAAAGGCGGGGTCTGGTTTTTATAATTGCCTATATGTTTTAGGAGGTTTCGATTTGCTTTGTATGCTATTTCAATATTATATTTGCGGAATATGTTATTTAGTTTATTATATTTGAAATTGTTGTATGTAATACTTCTATATGTGATGTCTTTTTTAGGTTTAGGTATTGTGGTTTTCTTTTTATTAATTAAGTTTTCTATTAGGGTGGGGTTGAATCCATTGTTTGTTGCGATCTGTTTGATAGTATTAACTTCTTGTGTGTAATCTATTGTATTAAGAGGGATGTTGTGGAGCCTGTGAATGTATGAGTTAAAAGCTGCTATTTTGTGTTTATAGTGATGATTAGAGTCGAATGGAATAATTATATTTGTTTGTGTATTTTTTCTGTAGATGTTAAATTGTAGGTCTGTATTGTTGCGTGTGATAGTTAAGTCTAAGAAGTTTATTTTATGGTTGAGTTCATGTTCTATGGTAAACTTAATATTGTTGTGCATATATGACTACATGTAAGTTTTTATAAAATAAATTTCTTAACATCAACAAACATAATTACCGTCGTAACGTACGTACGTACGTCCGTCCGTCCGTCGGTAATTTTCCCATTTACATTAACAGTTAGTTAAAGTATAGCATTTTGGAGCTTTAGAGGCAATCTGGTGAATTTTCAGAAAGTGAGGTTATGCGATGAAAGGTTGGATGGAACATAATGAAGAACTGTGGAATGTGCATATACGTAAATGTTATAGGAGGCAATGTCATGCATTGAAAGAGCAGAAAAAATAATAGATAATCAACAAACATAATTGCCGTTGTAACGTACGTACGTACGTACGTACGTCCGTACGTCCGTCGGTAATTTTCCCATTTTAAGGAGTGTGATTTCTATGGTGAATGTGTATCAATGGTTGCGCCACTATGAAAAAATCGCATTTTAAAGAACA
>JAWQRP010006116.1:0-10056 GCA_033557875.1 Quadriops clusia | reverse complement strand
GTGAACTGTATCAAGTGAAGTATGCCATATTTATACTTTCGGTAGTATTAATTGGCAATAATATGAATCATGATGATAAATTTAATAAAAGCAGTCATGGCAAAATGGGAATGCTTTTGTCTTTTGTAATAAATAATGCTGCAGATAAATACTTGAATTTTATTTTGTTTGAGATTTGTTCAAAGATAACATTAAATCATAAATAATATAGAAAACTTTTTTACACTAAAGAAAGAAAAATATTGGTAGCAAATTTTTTTCTAATGATGCTAATAATAATTGAGTACAACTTAATTGTTTGTAATTTTTATAATGCTGTTTCGTAAATCTCGACGTCTAATTCACTAAATTTGATTAGGAAAATATTGGAATAACTAATTCTTTCTAACTGATTCAATTGCAAACAATTTTAATATGAATTTTATAAATCTTCTGACTTCATTATGTAGGAAATTATAGCTGTGTTCGATAAAATAGGGGGCAGAGTAGAGAAGAGCAGAGCAGAGTAGGACAGAGAAGGGACGTTCAATCGAACGCGTTTGTGCAATACAATAACAAATTTTTAGGTTATACCATTGACTTTTGGTTATGGTGTTGCGTTTAGAATACGCGCGAAACCCCCACTCCGTTCTGCACTCACTTTACCCCTGCTTTCAACCTGGAGCATAATTAGAGTAACCTAGGGCGCACTAGTTCTAGTGAAATGACCTTATCGAACACGGAGCACTACTTTGCTCTGTTATCATCGAACAGAAAAGTGTAAAATAGGGCGCCCTAGAGCAGCTCGGGGCAGCATATCGAACAGACCTTATAACTAAATATGTGTTTACAGAAAAATGCACGCCAAGACAATCCTGCTGTGCATCATGTGCAAATCCAATTTCTACAGCTACAGTGAACTAATTTGTCACTTATGTCCAGGATTATACGCCCTCGACAATGAAGTACGATTTCGATGCTGCATGTGCTTAGGAGATGACTTGCCATCTGCTTTTCGTTTGATGGTGCATCTTCGCAAACGACATCATGCCTGTGATGTTTGTTTGGAGCTGTGCAATAACCAATCGAGGCTGTCCAATCACGTATGGAAGCACAAACTCCATCATTTTTGTTACCGTTGTGGAATTGCCTATCGAAACAAGCCCGACATAACCAAACACCTTTTTTGGAAGCATGGCACGGAAAGTGTGCTCTGCAAGAGGTGTCTGCAGAAGAAATGGCCACATGTCTACCACTTCTGTATGCCGCCCAACAGTTTTACCTGCGAAGAGTGCAACTTGAGTTTTTCAAGAGCGGTTTCACTGATGGTGCACAAACGATTGCACTCTGGTGAAACACCACATGCCTGTACATTCCAAGATTGCATCGAAAAGTTTGTCTCGAAAAAACTCCTCAGTAAACATGAGTTCAAACATAGGGAACCCACTGAAGAAGTTGTGGAACAAATTGAAGATAATCAAGTTAATGGTGAGGAAGAAGTGGAATTGGAAAAGGTAGATGTAGATCAAACCAATAAAATCTCTGAAGCAGAACCTGAAAAACCACCACCTCCAAAGGTTGATATTTATGATTTGCCAGAATTGAATTTATCAGAGAGTGATAGCAGTGATTCAGAGACAGAAATGACATCTTCAATGAAAACAAGCGAGAAAACTATTTTGGAAGAGACACCTGTGTTGTCTATGGATGTGGACGTTAACAAAGAACTGGTTGAAAACAACAGCGACTCTCAACCACAGATTCTGGAGAATATATGGGACGATTTCAAGAATTATCAAGCAAATAAGGAGAAGGAGAAGACTGTAGTGGAACCTGAGAAGAGTGATATTCTGTCGGAAGTCGCTCCTGCCCGAAGCACCGAAGAATTACTTGAAATTATCAATATGGTAAATATTGTGCATTATTCATTTCATTAACGATCATGTGAATATCAAGCAACATGTATGCAACATTTTCAGCATCTTACTAATATAGTTATTGTTTTTTTTTCTGTAGGAACATGATTATTGTGTTGGTACCCAAGATGAAATTAAAGAAATCGTCCAAGAGGAGAAGGCAGATGTGGATACTACTTTGGATCACGACTATTGTTCCCAAACGGAGTTACCTAGCAAGTCTAATACAGAATCCACTACCAAAGAAGAAAAAAGTAAAAAGAAAGGCAGCCAATCTTCCGATTCCAGCAGTGATAGTGATTCTTCAGATTGCACTTGTGGATCCAATTGCTCTTGCAGCTCAACCTCGGGAAGTTCTAGCTCGAGTTCAGAAAGCTCCGGGTCTGACAGCTCCACATCAGAAGGTCGGAGGAAAAAAGTACTCAGGAAAGAGCAAAGACGGCTACAGAAAGCTAAGGCTAAGGAACGCCCAGCACAGAAAGAATCTACTGTCAAAGAATCTGCTAATAAAGAACTTGGTGTAAAGGATCAAAAATCTGATGTTGCTCTTCAACCGCCTCAACTAGAAATCACCATTCTAGAGTCGGATTTGGATACAACTGAAACAGATACCGATGAAGATTTTTATGATGAACACCCTCAGCGTTTTGCAAAGAAACTTTTAGATGAAAAAAGAAGTAAATTACTACAAGCAGTTTCTGAAACTGAGCCTGTGAATGGAGTTGTTGTTGAGACAAGTCGACCTTCGACACCGAGCCTACCTGAGGAAATGAAGCCCAAAAAGAAATCTAAAAGTAAAAAACGGAAGAAGAAGAGTAAAAGCTCTAAATATGCTGTCATAGAACAACTGCCACAAAATCCTAATATTCCAAATGTCAATTTAGCAAATAACACGCAAATGGCAGATGCTCCAGTTGTGTCTCCATTTAGCATGTTTGCTCGACAATCGTCGAATTTAAACCCTCACTACAATTCCCCTAGAGAAAGCTCGGTAGTTCCGAGTGCTTCAATGCTAACTCCAAACAACAGTAAATCTCAGATGAGCATAACTGAAACGGACTCGACATTAAGGGCGTCGAAGCGACGAAGGATACCCAATAAGTTTTATGGATATTCTAGTGATGAGGAGCGAGAGAAAATCCAATCTCCTGTGGCTCCAAAATGGAGAAAAGTTGATTATCCTGCGCAGCCAATCACCCCTTTAGTTCCTCCTCTCACCATCAAAACTATTCCTCCTCCACAACCTAAACCTATGGTGGAACCAATTTCCATCAGACCGTCTGCTAATCCGGGGGAATTCCGCGTGCAAAGTCTGCACACTCCCATCAGATCCCAGGCACCAGTGAGGTCACAACAAGCGCGAGCATTTGAGCGTGATATTGCACCACCTTCTGACTCTAACGACTCGAGTTCTGACGATGAAGAAGAGGGAAATTTGGTAGTCCCTGGAGGTCCACCAAAAGAGCAGCAACAGCAATTATACTGCTACTGTCGGTGTCCTTACGATGAAGTGTCAGAAATGATCGGATGTGACAATAAACATTGCGCCATTGAGTGGTTCCATTTTGAGTGTGTCGGCATCATGGTGCCTCCAAAGGGCCAGTGGTTTTGCCCAGATTGCCGGAAAAAAAAGCAGCAGCAACGGCGATCTGACAGTCTACACATTCAACCATAGACACAAAAACTCCATTAATTCCAGTGTGTTTCAGAATATTGTAATTACTCCTATTATCAATGTAAATATTGTGTAATTTCCTTGTACATAGTAGGTAAATATAAAATAGTCATTATTCAAGAAAGTTACGGTAAATGTAAAAAAAAAGTTGGAATAAGAGGAGATGCTACTTTGGAAACAATGTGATGATTACAAACGGACTCGCTTGTTGATTTCTTTAAATATTACAGTTTTAGTTTTAAGTCTTTGTTATTTTTATGATTACGACTGCTATAGTATTTGCCAAATTAGGATATTATGTAAATTTGTACATAGTTTTAAAGTAACTACTACTTACGACAGTTTGTTTGCTCTCTTTTGAGAACGTTCATGTAATATTCTTTCTTAGAATAGTAGATCTGAGTAATATTGCAAAGCAACCTGTATAATGTAACCTTTGTGAATTATTATTATTAATAAATGCCAATGCCGTGGTGTTATTAAACGGTCTTGATTTTATTCACTGTCGCTCACTTACTGGATTTTTTATACTTTATTTCTTCATTTTGTTTTATAAATCTCCATTTTGTGTTTCTATTTAATTTGTATTATTAATATTATTGTACATTCTTTTCAATTACTCGATAATACAGAATCATCAATGACAATATGTTGCTTTATTTGTTTGTTTATTACCTTGATCCGTATTTTGAATGGATTTCGATTTGTTTATGCATAATTAGCTCTTCTGATTTGGGCTCTATGTTAGATGACGAGGTTTGTAGTACCTTTGTAAAATAAAAATCGTTTCAAAGACACCTTTCAATATGCACGTGTACTTTTTACAATGAGCACGTACATATCTTATTATATACACTTAATTATCTTACCATGTATATCTGTACTTCATACCGTGTGCACTTCTAAAGTTATCTGCACAAGATTCATCTCATTTGGAAACGCAGTGTATGTTTGCCTGAAAATTATATTTGCTGATTCATATCTACTGGGGTGTGTTGGTATCACAGTCTACTTGTAATGTAAAACATACATAACAATATCCACATGAAATTTCAAGTTTGACAGTATGCACTAACTATTTAATCTCTATGTTATTCTACAAATAAATTCGGGGACCTTTCGTCCCTGTATGTTGTTTCTTCTTTCATTTATTAAAAAAAACTCCAGGGTTTTGACAAATTGGAAACGTTTTTTGAAGACAATGAACGTTTACGCTGACACCCCAAGAAGTACTATTGCAGTGTCTAAAGAGTTGCGAGAAGTTCTAGTGCAATTTACAGTTAGTTATCTTTTGGAGCGACCGGAGGATGTCGTGTCTTACGCTCGGGATTATTTCTTTAACCTTTTTACCAGGAATTCTTTGGCTGTGAGAGGAGAAGTAGCGGAACAGATAGAGAAATTACGAAGCGAAGAAATGAGTGAAGAACCTCCGACGGGCGTTCCAGAAGTTTCCAGTGAAATACTATACAGAGGGAGGGGAAGGGTGGTTTGCTCAGAAGCGTACAACCCGGAAATGGATAATGAAGAGGATAGTTGGGGACCCACGTATGAGAAAACTGAGGAACAACGATCCATATTAACAGAAGTCGCTCGAGAATGCCTTTTGCTGAAAACTTTAGACAAAAACAATCTATCTAAGGTTATTGATATGATGTTTCCCGTTGAAGTTCAAGAGGGGGATTACGTTATCAAACAGTACGATGACGGTGATAATTTTTATGTTATAGAAATGGGAGTTTTTAACGTTTTTATGGCGGATGAGCCCGGGACGGAGGAGAAGTTAGTGTCTTCGTACGAGAACTCCGGGAGTTTCGGTGAGTTGGCTTTGATGTATAATGTGCCCAGGGCGGCGACTGTTCAGGCAACGACAGATGGAAGATTGTGGGCCTTGGACAGACGCACTTTTAGGAAGGTGGTGCTAAAGGGGGCGTTCAAGAGGAGGAAATTGTACGAAGAGTTGTTCGGCAAAGTGCCCATGCTGCAAGAACTAACTCATTACGAGAAGATTAACCTCACGGATGCCCTCGTGTCGAAGGTCTTCCAGAAAGGAGAGATTATTATTAATGAAGGTGATGAGGCCGACGGGATGTACTTCGTTGAGCAAGGGAAGGTTCGCGTGAGCATGGAGGACAAAGATGGCGAATCGAGGAGGGTATGCGATATTCCAGAGGGAGGGTATTTCGGGGAGTTGGCTTTGGTGAAGGAGCAGCCTAGGGCGGCCACCGTGGAGGCTCTGGAAGACGAAACCAAGTTGGCTTTTCTGGACAAAGGGGCTTTTGAACGGGTTTTAGGGCCGTGTATGGATATCTTGATGAGGAACATGGATAAGTACGAAGAAAGGACGAAAGCGATCTTCGCAGATGCCATTTGAGCGGAAGCGAAATAAAAAAGAATCGGAAACCACTGGCTCCCGCTTCGTTCCATCTTTTTGTTTATTTACGACTTTATTCGATTATTTTTTTCTTTAAACGTCAATGCTAAAATAGCGTTGAATATTTTGCGTTTACCTCGGTCTTTTTGTTGTTGCGTAATTTTATTTTATTTTCAACAATTATTTTACTTTCCTTTGCTTTACGAACTTTCTTCGAACTCTGTGCTTTTTACGATTTTTTTTGAAGTAATGGAGTACATGCCGACTATTATTGACAGAAGAAGCCGCATCAAGGTGTCCCTGGAGCTTAGAGACACTCTTTTGGAATTCACCATGATGTGCCTTTTGGAGCAACCCGAGCATATTGTCCCTTATGCTAAAGATTATTTCGGCAATCTTGTGGACAAGCAAACTGAAATGGAGTTGGAAATGTTGGGCGAAGCGGGTTCTGAGGAATCTTCCATTTTACCCACTTCCGAGGAAGGTGATGCTGATTTTCCCTCGGATTTTTTAGAATACTCGAGGGGGAGAGGTAAAGTGGTATACGCGGAACCTTACAACCCGGAAAAGGACACGGACGAGGAGGTTGAGGATGTTGTATACGAGAAAACGGACGAGCAGAAGGAGATCTTGCTCGGGGTGGTCACCAAGTGTTTGCTCTTCAGGGCATTGGACAAGGAGCAACTAGACAGGGTTATCAATGTGATGTTTCCTAAGGACGTGAAACCTGGGGATATGGTCATCAAGCAGTACGACGACGGGGATAATTTCTACATTATAGAGTACGGATTGTACGATGTGTTGATAGCCGAATCGCCAGATGCAGAGCCCGTCCACGTGTTCACGTACGAAAACTCTGGCAATTTCGGAGAGTTGGCACTCTTGTACAACATGCCCAGGGCGGCAACGGTCATAGCTAACACTGAAGGGAGATTGTGGGCCATGGACCGCGCGACCTTCCGGAGGATGGTGCTGAAGGCGGCCTTCCAAAAGAGGAAGATGTACGAGGAGTTGATTACGAAAGTACCCATGCTGCAAGAGCTCACTCCTTACGAGAGGATGAGCGTGGCCGATGCTCTCGTCGGGAAGAGGTTCGAAGACGGGGAGGTAATCATTTCTCAAGGGGACACGGCCGATGGGATGTACTTCGTCGAGCAAGGAACAGTGAGGTGCTATTACGAGGACGAGGAAAAAGGTCAAAGACACGAATTGGCCGAAATCACCGATGGAGGATACTTTGGGGAATTAGCCTTGCTGACCAAGGAACCTAGGGCAGCCACCGTTCAAGCCGTAGGGGAAGTCAGAGTGGCCTTTCTGGATGTAGAGACTTTCGAAAGAGTATTGGGCCCTTGCTTGGAGTTGATGGGAAGGAATGTCGGCAAGTACAAAGCGCAATTAGACCAGTTGAAGTCGACCGTATCAACTGTCGCGTTAAGAAAGTGATGTTTTCCTCTTCACGCGACATTAGTCATCTAAGCCTTACCCTAAAGTAGTACATATTTAACGCTTAATCTAAGCAATAACTACGGTCACGCTATACAACCAATCGTAAACAATGTACGTGTGTAAAAAAAATAAAGTTACTCTTTTGTGTCGTTGCTTATTTTATCGAAACGTTTATACCTAAAGAAGAAAAAATGCTGTGTTTCATTTTTTACAGTCCTCACGGGATAATCTATTGATTTTATCCCTATATACAGTGCTCTGTCTTCGTATAGCATCTTTAGCCGGTTCCATAATCCTGTCGAATACCTCGGAGCTCAAGAAAGCCAGTTGGACGTCTTCTTTAGCAGTTATAGTGGTGGTGTATAAACCGTGAGTCATCAACTCCACTGCCCCAAAATGATCCCCTCTACTCAGTTTGCGCACCTCTTTCTCTTTGTTCTTCTCCGTGATCAGAGTCTCCACCAAAGTGCCCTTCTCCACAAAATACATCCCGTCAGATGGCGTCTTGGCTTCAGCAACCACCGCCCCTTTTGGAAAGCTCTTTATCTTGAGGGCATCCGCTATGACCGCCCGATCATAAGCACTCGCCTTCTTGAGGATGTCTACTTTGGACAAGAACTGTTCGTACACCTTCCTCTTCTCGTAGGCAGAAGAAACCACCAACATTTTGAAAGTCTCCCTTTTCATGGCCCAGAGAGCCCCGTCGGATTTCGCCGTCACCGTGGCCTGCCTCCCCGTGTTGTACATCAAAGCCAACTCTCCAAAACCACCCTCGTTGTTGTAGGTGTTGACGAGTTTCCCTTTCACGTGAACCTCATATATACCTGCCAATATACAAACGAATTTGAAACTTTGATAACATTGTAGAAAGGCTTTATCTCTTTCTACACAAACGAACGCTTAGGATACCTTCGTCGATAACATAGTAAAAATCCCCGGGATCGCCCTCTGTCATGATAACTTCGCCCTCCTTGACGAGTCGCTGCGCCATGGTTTCAATAATGCTTTGCAATACATCATCGGCGACATTATTGAACAAGAAGCATTGCCTCATATCCGAGAATATTTTCTCTTTTTGGGCTTTCGTTTTAGGATAGGTTTTGGCTTCTTTTAGCATGCCAGCTAAAAGAGCCGGGTTAAAGCTCTCCGCGTAAACCACGTTCTTCCTCACCGGCGAGGAAGGCCGACTACAGTCCTTTTCCGACATCGCCTTTTTTTACAACTTCACCATTCCGCAAGTCGATAGCGCTTTAGTCACACCCGATTAGTAATGACAAGTCATGTCAAACGAACCAGTCAGTAAATCAAACGATATCCGGCGGAATTTGACGATGACGGAATTTTGAAAACCTCCGATGAAAACTGGACTGCAGCGAGAAATGTTACCTATAAAGAATCACCTTTCACCTTTGTCGATGACGAAGTAATAATCTCCATCCTCTCCTTCCTTGCAGATCACGTTGTTGGCCTTCACCTCGAAGAGCAGCATCGTGTCTATAACCTTCGCAATGGTCTCATCTGTCACCAAGTCGAAGAGAAAGCATTTTCTGATACTCGAGAGAATCTTCCCGCGGTCTTCCTCAGTTTTCGGATGGGTATCGAGTCTGAGCCTTAGCTTGCTAGGGTCAAGACTTTCTCCACATATTTTTTTTCTTCTCCCAGTCGTCAAACATGGTTCGCTATCTTTCTTCTTGGTGTGCTGAGAGGACATTATCCTAATTAAATTTATAGTTGACAGCCCCGAGCCTCGATGCTTCTCTTCTTCTTTCGAATATACACTGGGGGCGAATTACTTGACTCTCCCCCGCCAGCTTAGTTTGAAATCACCGACACGATGCCGGTGACCGAACATAACTACAAGTTAGTAGTAGTAGCATTGAATGGTAGTAGCGGCAGGTCCAAGTAATTCGCGCCCGAGTATATACAACCATTTGGCTCCTTTGTTACTTGATGTGTATATTTAATTTTCAATACTTGTATAAACATATACCTACTTTATTCTAGAATTTTATATGCCTTGTGAATGTAGCGGTACACCCAGATTACTTAATTATTGCTCAAAATAATGCAAAAAGTTTTAGAATACTTATTAAACTATAGAAATTACATTTAGACAAGTATCTTGTTTGTAGTTATTGATCATTTCTAGAGAATTTACGATTGTACTGGAGGTGATACGAAATCTCTAATTGGGATAGGGGAACGTATATGTTTTATGGTATTCATTCCATACGTGATTCCTCATAATATTAGTTTTTGAAATGATATAGAATTTTATTTTTGAATTTAAATTATTATTAAAAATAAGCACAAACCATATAATCGTAAGGCCTAAAGTTATTTGAAATGGTGTGCTCACCGAATGATGGTTTAATTTTGTATTCTACCAAAGAAAAATAGTAATCTCAAATTGGCCAAAACAGTCAAATATATAATATCAAGAAGTATTATGGACAATTACTTCGTAATGAGGAAACATTTGTTTCAATGATTTGAGAATTTTATGCAGGTGTTATTACTTAAGTGGCAGCTAGCTCACGTGATGTTTACAAATGTAAACAGTACCCCCCTTACGTACGTATCTCACCCGCAAAGGACCCTGCCTTGAAGCGAAACTCTTCTAATGCATCGCTTTAAATGTAAACAGATAAAGATGACAAACCTGTTAT
>JAWQRP010006115.1:0-10056 GCA_033557875.1 Quadriops clusia | reverse complement strand
ATGCAAGTACTTACATTCTCCCTTACAAAACTCATTGATGTTCTTTAAAATGCGACTTTTTCATAGTGGCGCAACCATCAACGCACATTCACCATAGAAATCACACTCCTTAAAATGGGAAAATTACTGACGGACGGACGGACGGACGGACGGACGGACGTACGGACGTACGTACGTACGTACGTACGTACGTACGTTACAACGGCAATTATGTTTGTTGATTTGTGCTACTTGGGTAGTGTTTCAAATAACAATTATAACTTTCGAAAAAATACATAATCCCTTTTGAAACTAATCTATTTTCTTAAAAAATGTTATAAAACCTTTGTATAATTTATGAACTGAATATTTATGAACTAAATATTTATAAACTAAATATTTATGAACCAAATATTAGCCGATCGCCTCTGGTGGTCGCATTACTTAACAGCCTGCCTACCCAAGTAGTTCCAATGTCAACTTTAACGGCAGCCCAAGACAAGGTTTCGCTAAGAGCGGAAGACCACCTCTTATTTCGCGCATACGTCTGATGCATGCACCACTCCCACAACATTTAAATGCTACGCTGATATTTGAGTAACTCACGAATCTGATCGCGCCTGTTGGATAATCCAATCTTTTCTACTCTTGTTTCGCAATCACTTTCACATCCTCAAAGACTCCTATTCATGGCAATCTCCTACGGCCGCAAAGCAATTTTTCATCGCCCAGCATGCAGCACGCGAAGAAGACGCGCTTCTATCGGGGATACCATCGTTGTGAATCACAGAGAAAAACCTTTCAATGAGACTTTAATTTACCTTTCACCTTTGCTGCCTTGCGACGAGGAGCAGTAATGAAGAAGACATGTTGAGATTAGTGTTGACTAGCGTCTTGGTGCATTCAGCAGCTACGTGCTTATAAATATAAAGTGAGGTAACTATTTCTTAAAAAAATAATAAACCTATTTAAAAAGAAAATTGGACCTAAGATGAAATTAATTTACATAAATCTTTTGCAGAAGGTGACGCGCTTAACCAAAATGAGGACTATCCACTACAAACGTGCCAAACTGTTGTACCTTATTATAGTGTTACTAACAATGAGTGTCCTTGTTCTGTCGACAATTAGCAACATTAACTTCACCTATGAAGAAGTTTTGCCGCCAGTTTCCTCGTCCGAGCCTGTGTTTTCAGCAACTTCTGAACGGCGGTTCTCCTTCAGGCGAGTCACAAAATCTCTTGCAGAATTGGGGAAAATGGACGATATTAGTCCCCACATTCTATTTTTCAACAGAATACCTTACAGTGGATCAGAACTTTTAGTGTTGCTTTTACAAAAACTGCAAGGATGGAATAACTTCAAGTACATCAAGCTAAGAGGAGATAATCGCAGATTGCTGACTAATTTAGAGCAGGTATGAAACTTTAACTTTAGGATAACAATATCTACTAAAAACAACATTACCTAATAAGAACAACATTACCTACTAAGAACAACATTACCTACTAAGAACAACATTACCTACTAAGAACAACATTACCTACTAAGAACAACATTACCTACTAAGAACAACTTTCCCCACTATGAACAACATTGCCCACTAAGAACAACATCATCCACTAGGAACAACATCATCCACTAGGAACAACATCACCCACTAGGAACAACATCACCCACTAAGAACAAACACCATTGTTTGTATCTATTAACGCAAACCACTTTAGAACTTGATCGATCGAAAATAATGCGTGGGTTTACGCGGGCATATCTAACATGTTTTCCAAACACACATACAAATCCCTCATCGATTATGTACTCGATTGTATTATAATACTTACGTGAACACAAATAAATGCCACACCGCTTTGTCAAAACAACCTTAAATATTCAACTAGTTTTACATTATGATAAAGCATAATATGGCATCATAATTTTGTCTACAAATCGCGTTAATTCTAATTAATTGTCATTACACCAACTCGTTAGTAACTTGCAATTTATCGATGTAATTCAACAACCCTTGAAGCCTTTTCTTCACCTTTTTTTGGTCGTCCAAAGTGCACCCCAACAGAGCGCATTCAAAGTTCTTGTCCGTAACCCCATGGACGTAATGCGAAGCACAAGCGTTCATGTACGATACACATTTCGCCCTAGTACCATCAGTGTCTACTTTAAGCCCCATAACCAAAGAGTCTATCAAGTGGTTTACTTGGTGCAAGGCTTCTTCTTGCTCCCGGTCCCTTTGGATATGTATCTTCACCTCCACGGTCAAGCATCGGTCTACTATCCTATCCAAAAGCCTGTTCGTTTCGTCCTTCTCAGCGTCGATTAACTCTCCCATTAGCTCCGCATTCCTCACGGAATCTAAGCTAGCCAAAAGTGCATCTCGTTCTTCCTCCAGCTTGCTGGCTTCTTTCCTCAATTTCTCGACGTGGCTTTCGAATTTATCAAGAATTTCTATGATTCGCTGTTTCGCCGTTTTCGAGTCCATGACGTTGTCACTAACTTTTGACGGGACAGCTTTACTTGTATTAGCAGCCATTTGGTCCACGTCCATTTCCATAAAGGAAAACTTCCAATACTAACAATGAAATTCTATTTATATCCTGGAACTATAACAATGTTTACCAATCTTACGTTTCGCGGTAATAATGGCAATTTAATCCAGTGACATTTGATTTATAAGCTCACAGCTTTGGTTGATTTTCCCAAATATACATCATCCGATTTTATTATTTTCTCATCGCACATCACGTCAATCATTCTTAAATCATAAAAAGAAACTATCTAACGAGTAATAAGGTGTGTTTGTGTACATCTGCGATCTTAATGCGTTTTGCCTAAAAATGGCATCGTTTATACTCCAACACAGCTCATTAACTGACAAAATTCGTGCGTTTCACCGGTAAAGGTTGATGGACAGCTAGCAGAAGAAAGTCCTCTGCCACCTGCTTTTGCTTCATTATGATACACATCTCTATCTAGTGTTTCTTGTTTTGCAGGAGGAACTGGTTTACGAAATCTGGGATGAAATCAAGAAAGAGCCGGTGCCGCTATGCTTCGATCGACATGTCCACTTCGTCAATTTTACCAAGTTCGACAGGCAATCTCCAACATTTCTCAACATCGTAAGGGATCCTATCGACAACATTGCGGCGAGGTAAAACCTCACATAAGTAAAGCCACTGGTAAAACCATTAATTGTTAAAAATATACGACCACTTTCTATTAGTGAAATTCATGAATACGCAAATAGACACATCAATTAGGAGGATTAGTGAATGTTTACGGCCATCATTTCAAATTAAGGATGCAAATAAGCATTAACGTGCAATAAAAAAAGTACATGGACCTATACGATGCGGGTATATTGATCCTTCTTATCAGTCATAAAACTTTATGCCTCGTTTCAATGACATGGAACACTTTTGCTGTATAAATACGCAAAGATAAACTGTCTGTATGGAAACTTATCATTTCACTACTATGTATTACAACAAAATATTAAGAGCGCCCAAGGTTGTTTCTTATCAATATTTTTACTAAATTTTTGATAAGTATGGCAAATGTCGAATTAGATAGTCCACGAAATGCAATTTTTATTACATACTATTTAGATGATCTAAACACTATTTTTTTTTAATTTAGAATATTTTAACATTGTAGGCGCCAAATTAGAATGTTCCTGGAAACACCTTAATAACTAATTAGTTATGTAAGAGTTCAGTTACAGTTACAGTAACATTTATTCATTAGACTTTTAGAATAGCTGGTAACAATATTTCTTCTGTATAGGCAACTTATTTAACTCAAATCCTGCTTCTGTACAGATCTTACTAGTCATTTCTTGAGACTAGGCAACCTAAACCACAGATTTGTATTGAGTTGCATAAATGAATCTGTGGATATGTTTAAACGTAATTTCTTAAAATACTCTATACTTCCAGGTTTTTCGCATACAGCTCAAAAAATCATAAATCCAAGCATTTACAACTAGAATTATGCATTAAAAATCAGGATCCTAGGTGCATATTTGTAAAAGGCAAACCTTACGACTTAACGATTCCGTATTTTTGCGGACAAGAACCGAAATGCATGTAAGTATTAACACACAGCAGTTATAGTATTAATTTATAATTGAGGGAGGATTTCAACATATTTATTTACTTACTTTTCAATTCTTTAATATGCAGATATGAATTACACAACATTGCACAAATTCAGTACTGAAACGCACAAATTTTATAACGTCAAACACAAATTTTTGATAACTACTCTGTCGTATCACTTTATCAGCCTAAATGTGCTGATAAGAAGCTTTCCCGCAACAGTATAGTGAATTTGGAACTTTGTTGACAAACAAAAATACATTCCAGCAGATAAATTTCACCAAATGTAAACACGATTATGTAACGTTATATTTTTAAAACATTATTTTTATCTTGTGGCTGTGCAGCGATTACACTTTCTATATAATTTCAAGGCTTTTCGAAGAAGACTGGGCTTTACAGCAAGCAAAAAGGAACGTGGAAAAATACTATTCCGTTGTAGGTGTTCTTGAAGAAGTTAATGCAACGTTGGAAGTGTTCGAGAATAAGTTACCATTCTTCTTTAAAGGAGGAGCAAAACTTTACTCTAAAGATTTATTGCGTAAGTTTATTTTTGGCTAATTCACGTATGTAGTTTTGTCAAAACACACATACGTTATTAAACAAGTTTAATTCATTTCGCAGGTCTAAAGAAGGCAAAACAACCTAAAGTTACTAATTTTGTACGAGATTACCTAAGAAAAACATTGGAGAAAGAATATGAATTTTACAGTTGGATAAAGAGCAGATTGTTCCAAGAACTGCAAATATTGTACGGGGAACATCGTCATCAATATAGAAAATAATCTAATTCATATATGTTTATAAGAGTACAAATTATGAAAATACTACTGTGATATACGCAAATGCTGTTATGGAAATTAGGACAAATGAAGCCGTAATAAAAAAAACTTTTATATATTTTTTAAATTTAATATAAACTCACTTCAATAAACAAGTCAATTCAGTTTTATTTACACACTTTTGTTTTTCAGATTAAAAGAAAATAAAAAATATATTTAAAAAAATACAAAAATGTATTTTAGCGGGTTTACATTAAAAGCAATATTATAAATACGATAATGCATTTTAAATTATCTAATTTAAATTTTTAAATTTAAATTATTAAATTTAAATTATGAAATTTAAATTATGAAATTTAAATTATGAAATTTAAATTATCAAATTTAAATTATGAAATTTAAATTATCAAATTTAAATTATTAAATTTAAATTATATTATTCAAAACATGATTCAAAGTACAATTAAACGTGACATTCTAAAAAGTGATTCAATTCGTAAATTGATGAAAAAATATACGTACGCACTTGATGTATGTAAACCGCTCAACACGCCATACTCAGAAAAAAGAAAATCATGTTCAAATATAAATACACCATTAAGAAGACCAAAACCGTCAATCATTTCTTCTTTCCCTCCTTGAGACCAGCTCCGGCATTGAATTTGAAGAAAATAATGTCGCCATCTTCTACAACATAGTTTCGGCCTTGCTGCCTGTATTTACCTGCGCCTTTGACAGCCGATTCGCTGCCTTCCTCCTTGAAGTCCGCAAACTTCATTACTTCGGCCATGATGAACCCTTTTTCGAAATCTGTGTGGATTTTTCCTGCAGCTTGTGGGGCTTTTGTGCCCTTTTGGATGGTCCAGGCCTTGACTTCGTCGTGGCCCGAGGTGAAGAAGTATTCTAGTTGAAGGGCTTTGTAGCCTTGGACTATGATTTTATCTAATGCACTAAAAATATATAAAAATATTTAGAATTGGAACAGTGTGACGGGAAAAAAAAGACTAAAAGTACAAGTGTGGGGTTTAACACATGGGCTGAAAAGTCCCGGGCCTAATAAAGAAAACGCGTTTTTTTTTTGTTCAAATTGGCTTTATTCATCAACGTAATTTCCGTCAAGAACCAAACAATCATTCCAGCGCCGCTCTAACATTTCAATACCACTTTTGTAGAACGATTTATCTTTTGCCTGAAAATTGGCCTCAGTTTCAGCGATAACCTCTTCATTCGAGCGAAATTTCTTACCGGTAAGCATTTTTTTGAGATCAGCGAACAGCCAGTAATCGCTGGGAGCCAAATCTGGCGAATACGGTGGATGTGGGAGCAATTCGAAGTTCAATTCATGTAGTTTTGCCATTGTTTTGATTGACTTGTGACACGGTGCGTTGTCTTGAAACAAAATCTTTTTCTTTGCCATATGCGGTCGTTTCTTTGCAATTTCGGCCTTCAAACGCTCCAATAACGCTATATAATATTCACTGTTGATGGTATTTCCCTTCTCAACATAGTCGATGAATATTACAACACGCACATCCCAAAATACCGAGGCCATAACCTTTCCAGCCGATTGTTGTGCTTTCGGGCGCTTTGGACGATGTTCACCAGTTGATCTCCACTCAGATGACGATTGCTTTTATTCCGGAGTGAAGTGATGGATCCATGTTTCATCCATTGTCACATAACGACGCAAAACTTCCGGTTTGTTACGTTGAAACATGACCAAACACTGCTGAGAATCATCAACACGTTCTTGTTTTTGGTCAACAGTGAGCAAACGCGGCACCCACTTTGAACAGAGCTTTCTCATAGTCAAATGCTCATGCAATATAAAGCCAACACGTTCTTTTGATATCTTTACAATGTCAGCTAACTCAAGCAACTTCACTTTTCGATTATTCAAAACGATTTTGTGTTTTTTTTTATATTTTCTGGGTTACCGTCTCATTTGGACGTCCACTGTGTTCTGCATCATCGGTGTCTCTACGACCACGTTTGAAGTCAGCAAACCAACGTTTTAATGTTGTTTCTGATGGAGCAGAGCCCGGATAACACTTTTCAAGCCATTGCTTCGCTTGAACGGTATTTTTTTCCCATCAAGAAGCAGTGTAAAATTAAAACACGGAATTGTTTTTGATCCATTGTTTTGAAAATAACAAAAGCAGTGTCACTCTTAGCACAATAACTCACAAACTTATGAGTAGAATATCATGAAATTTTAACAGCTTTCTTTTGAAGGTTAGTACTAACTGAAAAAGCGATGAATGCAATAAGACTAGCGCCATCTATGTGTTAGGCCCGGGACTCTTCAACCCATGTGTTATATATACAGATTGATCTATTCACAACTGGCCAGGAGGTGGAGACACAATTCTATAGGTTTTAAAGTGGTCGTCATAAATTTTTCTGCACAGATAGAAAACCGCTTGGGGAGGGGTAGTAGAAAGATTTATGACATGAACTGTTCTCTAGTCCCAACCATTGACGAACGACCACTTTAAAACCTATAGAATTGTGTCTCTACCCCCTGGCCAGTTGTGAATAGATCAATCTGTAGACCATAATATAGAGTATGTTTAGCACTTAGAAGAGGTTTTGGCCATGAGGGGTGTTTATCATTTAAGCTACAATTGTCAATAGGGATATTAAGACACTAAAGGTTTGAAAATAAGCTAAAGAAATTTGGGGCTATTATGACCCTAAAGGTTTAAAAATAAGCTACGAAACCTGGGAATATTAAGACATGGTTTCTTCACCTTATTTTCAAACCTTTAATGTCTTAATAGCCCCAGGTTTCATTAGCTTATTTTCAAACCTGTAGCTACTATCTGCTGTGACAAAATCAATTAAATGTATTTCCATAAAAATGCTCTGATTATGAAATACTGGTTACCCACTCGAAACCCAATCAAGTACAAATGAAAATCAGCTAAAATCAATACCTACATATAAAATAATAAAAATAATAAAAAGCAAGTGGGGATCAAAAATTGCCAAAACTTCTGTAGCGTCATTTATGGATAGCCCCTCAAAAACTACTACTTCAATACAATAGTAATTTAAATACAAGTTTAATTATTTTCAAATTGTAGTACCTACCATACATCTAAATGTCATCAAATGTGTACTATAGAGTACGAACTAACAATCAAGGCCTTGTACAATCTGCGGGTATGAATGGTTTTCGAAGAGCACAAATCGTTTGTACTGTTCAAAATGTGCTTTTAGTGGTTCAGCGCAGGTTTCTTGGCGTCCCAATTCAATTTTTCAACAGTACCTTCTCTTTGTGCAATCTCTCGTGCCTTTGTCCGGTTCTTACGCCTTTGTCTCCTTCTTGCTGGAGCTGTAGACCTCAGGAAAACAGAGTAGAAGAGAGAGAGATACAGGGGGCAAGATTACTGAGAGAAAGAGAACGAGATAGAGAGACAGAAGAGACGGAGAGAAAGGAAAAGAAAAGATGCAGAGAGAAAGAGAGAGCTGAACGATTGGGCAAGTGGACGTTATTAAACTGGCACGTGGACAGCATTGAACGCGTTCATTTTCTCATTATTATGGTAGCCCCGAGCTGCACGCTCGCATTCTTTTCTGGAGACCAATTAGCTACTCTGCACTTGCGTCAAATGACCGAGGTGAATTTTCTGCATTCGTCGAAAGGTGACGTGGAGGACTCGTGAAGAAGAATGAGGACGATGGTGAAGAGGAAGAAGGAAGATTCGTATAAAAGAAGAAAGATTCGTAAAGAAGAAAGATTCATGAAGATGAAGAAGGAAGATTCGTAAAGATGAAGAAGAAAGATTCGTAAAGATGAAGAAGGAAGATTGGTACAAATTACGAAGGAACATTCGTAAATATAAAGAAGGAACACTCGTAAAGAAGAAGAAGGAGGATTCGTAACGAAGCAGGAAGGTCGTAAAAAAGGAGAAGGATTATTCGTGAAGTAGCGTGATCGGCTTTGTGTTTTGTATGTACGACGAATCCTACCTAGTTTACGGGTGTACCAGTTGCTCGGCCGCCCAGTAAAAAAACTGATAGCGAGGAATAGAGACATTATTTAAATAATTTATGTAAATGCGCGCCAGTAATGGATCTCCGACGCTTCTCTTTGATGGGCTAGCAGCGGATTCCTGGCGGCTTCTTCACAGGCGGGAGGTTAATGAGACTGCTTGATGCCATGAGGCAATCCTCGGCCATAGATAATGCGAGTGTCTGAGGACCTGCTCAGAAAACTGCTAGATTCCTCTTTTAGAGGTCCTCCAGGGCGGGGCTGCGGAGAAGGGACGGAATCCAGTCACCTCGTCTAAGGAGAGCCGATCTCCTCGAGTCAACTCAACTCAACTCAACTCGACTCAACTCAACTCGACTCGACTTCACCGCTCTTCTCGTCTGTCATTTAGCCTACACCGCTTGCAAATCAAAAGCCGTTGTTGTCTGCCGCAAGCGCCATTGGGTGTAGTTTTATGGGCGCAGGAAACCTAGAGAAAGTCGCACATTTGCATAATGGCGCCTTTGCATACTGCTATGCCTTCGAGTCAAAGTACTGCGGTTTCAAGCAGAATGTATTGTTAAAACAGGATATGTAGTAAAAGCAGAATGTGTAGTAAAAGCAGAATGTGTAGTAAAAGCAGAATATGTTGTAAAAACGGAATATGTAGTAAAAGCAGAATTTACTGTATATGAAGTGTGCGGTTTTAATGAAGACGTATTGCTAATTAAAGCTAATGAAGAATTAACATAAATGAAAAAGAAGAAGGAAAGAATATTCTGCTGTACAAACAGATTGTGCAAAGTGCAGCTTGTGGAAAAATACAATAATGGTTGAAAAAATCTCAAGGAATGAAAGACAAACAATGAACCAAAAAAGAGCAAAGAATCAAAAAAGAGCAAAGAATCAAAGAAGAACAAAGAATCAAAGAAGAACAAAGAATCAAAGAAGAACAAAGAATCAAAGAAGAACAAAGAATCAAAGAAGAACAAAGAATCAAAGAAAAACAAATGTAGGAGGTGTTTTTTTTTAAATAATAACAGGGGTAAATAATTAATGTTAAATGATTCTGGTTATGTCTCAATAATCTTACCTCATCCTCGATGCTACAAATAATTATTATGGCTCTTACCTTATGAGCTTACGTTAATGAGCATTCAATTGTCAGGAGAATGTCCGAGTATCTGGTCATAGCATTTTGGTT
>JAWQRP010006114.1:0-10057 GCA_033557875.1 Quadriops clusia | reverse complement strand
TAATACACATTGTCTATTATTTTTTCTGCTCTTTCATTGCATGACATTGCCTCCTATAACATTTACGTATATGCACATTCCACAGTTCTTGATTATGTTCCATCCAACCTTCCATCGCATAACCTCAATTTTCGAAAATTCAATAGTTTGCCTCTATAGCTCCAAAATGCTATACTTTAACTAACTGTTAATGTATAATTTACACGTTTGGCCCATATTTACGTCCCAATAGGGCTCTAAGACGTCTGACTCGTTCCTTCAAAAAATGATAGCGGCGTAGATGGTAAGCCGCCTGCGCTGGAGTTTAAATGTCAAATTCCGACTTTCAGCTTCAAGGTTGTTTCTACGGGGGGCAACCGCGACTCTTTGCTACGAAACAAATTATTCGCTAAAATAAACGATTAGAGCAAAACAATAATTTATTTCGTTTCTTTTTAATTTGTTGTTGCAAGTACTTACATTCTCCCTTACAAAACTCATTAATGTTCTTTAAAATGCAATTTTTACATAGTGGCGCAACCATCGATACACACTCACCATAGAAATCATATTCCTTAAAATGGGAAAATTACCGACGGACGGACGGACGGACGTACGTACGTACGTTACAACGGTAATTATGTTTGATGATATATATATATATAGAAAGATATCGATAAATATATATATATATATATAGAAAGATATCTATAAATATATATATATATAGAAAGATATCTATATATATATATATATATATATAGAAAGATATCTATAAATATATATCTATAGATATATATCTACAATATATTATGAAATAATATCTACAAATTTTTTACAACTTCTCATCAGCTTGTAAATAGCATATTTTATTTAGGCAATCAAAAGGAATTAATTGCTGCAAATTCTTGCACTGGCGATGGCGAGACCGTTCGATTTCACTCGGGCTAGCGAGTTATGCGGAATATCGAGAGTATCCATCTAAAACGTCAGGCCTTCACGGAATTAAAATGCATCAAGTCCGTGTCGTCAGGAAGTCGAAATTTCTGCATTAACATATTTTGCGAGTAACCCGAAACCGGTACCAGTTGTAAGACGAGGCAAATCGAATTTTAGATTCAAATTAGCGCCCCGAGTGCGGATGGCTGGGACAATGCCTATCGGCACCCCTGCTCGGGTAATCGAAGCATCTAGAGACGAGAGGAATTAAGATTGATGTAACGGGACGAAAGAGGCGGAAACTGGGATTTTGTTGAGTGCATCTCGGTTTTAGGATCATTTTTTTATTTAGTAGGTAGTTTTAAATTTCTTGATCTTTAGATGTATATGTACTTATATTTTTTTAAATTAATTTAGTTAGATATAAAAATGTGTAGGTATGTACCAAATTTCTACCAAATAGGAAACTTGAAATTTAATTTGTTAAAATATAAAATTGCATATGCAAAATGAAAATTACATCTGTAAAATTAAAATTACTCTTGGCAAGATAACTTTATAGTTTACGTTCATATTCATGATAGTATGAATGTTTGACAATTTCTTTTGTTAGCAGAATTTCTTGCAGTTCACATTTCTTGTAGAGCATGTGAAGAATACAAACACCTGTAACTCCGTTCGTTTTTCGTTTGGTTTCTACGAAAAAGTACAGCACAGCAAATGATTTGGCGAATTCGTATAAGATTAAAAAAATTACAGCGCTGCCACATGCAAATCAATAAGAATTGCAACAAGGAGAGTATTTAAAACATTATTTCATTTAAAACAATTTTAAAACTACAAAATATATATTTTATTAAAAGTATATAAAGAACATACCGCGCAGTTGACGAAAGATTGGATGTTTTTTGCGAGCATACAGAATATTATAAAAACAACTTGTTTTGTATTTAATCGTCGCGTCCAATAAGATAAATTTTCTACAAGACTAACATTTCTAGTGTTATATTACTACCTATGCAATAATTTTATTTTTTCACTTTTTAATGTAAATTCACAAATATTTTTTTGAGTATTTTCTTTTTACTTACTAAGTTAGTACTTACCTCTAAAATAAAATAATTATAAGAGATTAAACCTGTAGGTATTACTTATTATGATCTTACACTTTGGGAAACATACAATTGAATGTTAAACGCTCCAGTTAACGGTATAAAAAACGAGCGCCGAAGGCGCGAGGCGGCGAGCTCGTGAAGCGAACAAGCTCGAAATCCCAATGATTTTAAAAGAGTGTTATTATCAGAATATTATGACCACAATAATTTAGGAACATAATTAATGATTTAAAATCAAAATGAATGATTTAAAATCAAAATTAATGATTTAAAATCAAAATTAATGATTTAGAAACAAAATTAATAATTAAGAAACAAAATTACTAATTTAGAAACAAAATTAATAATTTAGAAACAAAATTAATAACTTAGAAACAAAATTAATGATTTGAAAAGAATATTTTTATTACACGTTTAATTGATTAGGAAAATTATCATATATAAAACTGAATGGTTTAAAATCTAAACTTTAAAACTCAGTGCTACGGAAAAATTGAAAAGTTTTAATTAAATTGGTATTAAATTAATTAAACTTGTATTTAATGCATACTATTATTTATTAATTGCTAATTATGATCTTACATCTTGGTTATCATACAACTGAATGTTAAACTGAATGATAAATTGAATGTTAAACGCTCCAGATAAGCGAGCTCGAAATCTCATTGATTTGAAAAGGGTGTTTTTATCAGAATATTATAATTACAATAATTTAGAAACAAAATTAACGATTTGGAATAAATATTTTTGTTACACGTTTTATTGATTAAACAAATTGTCATACTTACATAAAATAATCTCAATAATTTAAAAAGAAAATTATTTTTACATTTTGGGTAACAAATAACTGAATGTTAAACGCTCCAGTTGACTGTATTAAAATCGAGCGCCGAGCGAGCGAAGCGAGCGAGCTCGAAGTCCCAATTGTTTAAAAACAAAATTATTAGAAAACTTTTAATTAAATCTATATTTAATACTTGTTAGTTATGGTCTTATATCTTGGGTAACATATAACTGAATGTTAAACGCTCCAGTTGAGTGTATTAAAAAACGAGCGCCGAAGGCGCGAGGCGGCGAGCTCGCGAAGCGAGCGAGCTCGAAGTCCCAATTATTTAAAAACAAAATTATTAGAAAATTTTTAATTAAATCTGTATTTAATACTTGTTAGTTATGGTCTTATATCTTGGGTAACATACAACTGAATGTTAAACGCTCCAGTCAAGTGTCTATTATTATTATTAATATTTTTATTATCATTATGTACTGGAAAAATTGAACGTTAGAAGCTCCAGTTAACTGTATTAAAAACGAGCGCCGAAGGCGCGAGACGGCGAGCTCGTCGAACTCCCAATAAGTTAAAAAGAAAATTATTTTTACATCTTGGATAACAAATAACTGAATTAAAGGAGTAATAATAGGAAATCTTGCTTAAAGTATTTTTATTATTTCAGACTACCAGTTTCGATCCCAGCTAGGATCTTCTTCAGGTGCTGCGTCAAAAGGTTAATTATACGTGGAAGTTAAGAGACATAAATTGTGTTTGAATTAATTCAAGTAAAACACAATTTATGTCTCTTAACTTCCACGTATAATTAACCTTTTGACGCAGCACCTGAAGAAGATCCTAGCTGGGATCGAAACTGGTAGTGTGAAATAATAAAAATACTTTAAGCAAGATTTCCTATTATTACTCCTTCAAATCTTAACGTCTTGCTGGGTCACCCAACCATTAAATAACTGAATGTTAAACGCTCCAGTTGACTGTATTAAAAACGAGCGCCGAAGGCGCGAGGCGGCGAGCTCGCGAAGCGAGCGAGCTCAAAAACCCAATAATTTAAAAAGAGTGTTATTATCAGAAATTTAGAATCACAATAATTTAGAAACAAAATTAATAATTTAGAAACAAAATGAATAATTTAGAAACAAAATGAATAATTTAGAAACAAAATTAATAATTTAGAAACAAAATTAATAATTCAGAAACAAAATTAATAATTTAGAAACAAAATTAATGATTTTTTTATTACACGTTCTATTGATTAATAAAATTATTGTCGCATACATAAAACTGAATGATTTGGAATCTAAAAAAAATCTAAAACTGTATTCCCTCAGTATTGGTATATTTAAATTTTAGATTTGAAATAATTTATTGTTAGAGGTGTTTATTTGTCATCACGTAAAGATACAGGTTTAGGCGTTTGGAATAAAAACGGATTAAATACTGCGTTTATTTCAAGGAGTCTTAATACACATGTATATTAATTTATATATCTTATATATTTATTAATATATATTTATATATTTATTAAAATATTAATATACGTATTTTAAACCTCCTTGGTTTACTTTCTAGCAACCAGCATTCGCAAAAAAAATCCATCCAAATGCTATGCAGCTCATTCTGCAGCATCTCGCTCTTAAATTCAAGCAAACTCGACCGTCACCATCAACACCATCCTCATTTTCTCAGCCACCTCATTCTCCAATTATGGCAAGGAGCGGCATAAACAATACTAATAAGTGCCCTGTTGGGAGACATGTAAAACATAATCTTTTATTGCTACCAATGCCCACATGGCCGCGATGACATTTTTCACGTCCGTCTCTCTCGCCTCAAGTTCATAACAACATTAGCATATGGGGCATGTGGTGTTCACTACAGAAGAGCAGGTGCAACCACAACGACGGATCTACTAGAGGCACGCGTCGTTTATGAACACCTTGTCTATTGCCGCATAAAAAGGGGCGATCAGCATTTTGTTTAACTTCTTCGACGTTCTGCTGTGTTGCTGTCTTCTTCTAGGATGTGGAAGAAGAAGTCGTTGTCTTCTGGGGGTTTGTCGGATATCGTCCTCTTGACTTGTCGGATATCGTCCTCTTTCCTTAATTAGCTTTTATTTTCTAAATTGTCCACGAGCGCCCAATAGCTCGAATTTGTTGAATAGCTTTGACGAAACGTTTGGCGTTGTGTCGACTTAATGGGTTTGTGCAAGAGAGGCGAAAGTATTTTTGTTTTGAGTTTGAGTTTGTGTATGTTTAAGTTGATTAGATGCATACATTTTTGGTTGGTTAAATTTTTAATTAAGTAAACATTTTTAATTAAGTAAAAATATTTTACTAGAAACATTGAAATTGATTAAATTGAAATTAGACAAATTCTAATTGGTGAAATTGTAATTAGATAAAATGAAAGAAATTGTAATAGGAGAAAACGAAAGAAATTGTAATTGGAGAAAATGAAAGAAATTGTAATTGGAGAAAATGAAAGAAATTGTAATTGGAGAAAATGAAAGAAATTGTAATTGGAGAAAATGAAAGAAATTGTAATAGGAGAAAATGAAAGAAATTGTAATTGGAGAAAATGAAACAAACTATAATTGGATAAAATTAAAATGGGCAAAAACATTTTTTTGTAGTAGTTTTCTTTTTGTAAAGCGACTTAATAGTTATTGCGTTTATTATGAAGCGAAGACACCTGCCGGCTGCAGAGCGAAATATATCAAAGAAGAAGGATACCAGCAAGGTTTATGGAGGTCCTGCGATTCGAAATTCAGTTGTTGCACCTGCCAATTATCTAGAACCAGGCGCTTACATCAAAGTCACAAATTTGTACGATGGTTTTGTTTTCCTAGCCCCAAGGACCGTTGGGGCCTTTCTAATTATTTTATTAGTTTTTGAATATTAATCAATCGTGTTTGCTCAGATGATTCGCTTACCGGCTCCTGCGTATTTGTAATATTTGTGTCGTAATGAATTGGAGACAGTTGTTTCTGCTTTTCGATTTATACCGATAATTATAAAAATTACCAACACCTGCCTGGTTGACGTGTGTGTGTGTATTTAAATGTTTTGTATGTTCGTTAGTTTTCTTTTTTTTTTGTATATGGTGTTTTTTTTGATATAAGTACTACTGGTATATGACTTTTTTTTGGTATATGTTGTTTTTTGGTATGTGGTGTTTTTTTTGTATATGGTGCACTCAGCTGATTTCTTCAAAGGTTTTCTGTTTAAGAGCGAATTGAGCGGACATTGCAGAGCTGAGCAAGTCCCACTTTTGAAGTAAAAGGCGGTGCCAATTTATTAATTCGTCTACTCCCAGCTATCGCTACAGATTACCAATGAGAAAACAAATTAGTCGGTAGCTGTCGACCTTCATACAGCTTCTTGCTGAGTGTAGGAAAATAATTTCACTTTGTGTGCGAGTTGAGGACAAACCTGTCTTTGCGACAAGGAGGCTCAAGGAGGAGAACTGAGCCTTCAGTGGGCAAGAAAAGGAAATAAAAGACTGCTTTATTATAAAAAGTTATTGTATTTTATGTACAAAAAATTGTATCAAAATTTGTGTCAAATATTGTATCAAAAATTGTAACAAATATTATGTCAAAAATTGTATCAAAAATTGTAACAAATATTGTATCAAAAATTGTACAAAATTCTCTTACAAAAGAAGGTAATAACTTATCGTAATATTGTACACAAAATAAGGAAACGTTTCACTGGCTTATGAAGCAAAATTAAATAATAATAGTACGAAAGAGAACTTAATACTAGACCCTAAGAGAAAAGGAAGTATTTATGAGCAATTCTAAATATTTCGAGTAACTGTTTAAGTACCGAGATTTGTTGAATTTGAACAAACAGATTCATTGAATTTGAACAAACAAATTCGTTGAATTTGAACAAACAGAAATAAAGTTCTAAATATTGTACTTAACATTCGTATTCAAATTTTTTCGTTCGGAAACGAGGCACTTAACGTAGAATCCTATAACAAGGTAGAAAATCAGTTCGTTCGGAACTTAAGCGTTTGCATGGCAAATCCTCAAATTTCCTCGTATAATCTAGCAATTAAAATATATTCGCGATAACAATTAATAATATAAACATATGTACAAAAATAGACTAATGACTAGAATAACAATTGTATATAACAAATTTCTGTTTTATAAAGAAACTATTGTATTCTTTTGCTAATAAATATCACTTGAAGCACTGGAATGCTATGAAGGCACTAGGTCGGCGGATTGGTGGCCAATTTTTGGGAATCTGTAACAAATTGAAATAAAAATTTAGTCAGTTTATTCTTTATTATGTTTTATTTTTATAGTATTTTTTATTTTTATAGTATTTTTTATTTTTATAATATTTTTTATTTTTATAGTATTTTTTATTTTTATAGTATTTTTTTATTTTTACAATATTTTTTATTTTTATAGTATTTTTTATTATTATAGTAAAAGGAAGAAAGAGAACAGAAACTGTGAAGATAAGAAAGAAAGAAAGAGACCTGTTGAATCGTTCTCAGTCTGCTACCTGTACAGTATTTACTTTATTCACTTGGCATTAAACCCTCCCATTGGGGCCCTTAAGGTTATCTGGAATAAATGTGTTTCCTTCGGCTCGGAGACGGTCTAAAGGGCGTCGCGGGGTTATTGTGCCGTTTTGAAAAGATCTTGCGCAACAAGGGGGGTCTGCACCGAACTCGTCGCCTTTTATAAGAAAGCGCGTTGCTCACCGATTCAAAAGATATTTCGCTGATTTACAAGACAAACGCGAGGCACAATGGTGTCTGGAGCGGAATCAAAGGGCCTTATTTATGCCGTTTAATTGAAAAAGTAATCCCTCGTGCATTTTTTTCCATGCTGGATAAACAAATTCGATTCCTCTCGAGCCTCCGGTTTCTTGGGGTAGGTCAGGTTTGGGTTGGTCGAGTCGAAAAGGAGAAGTTAATGAGAAGGATAATTTTGGAGTTGACCAATTTGGGAATTAACAAACTTAGAACTCAACGAATATAGAACTTAACAATCAAAAATGTTAACAAGCTTAGAAGTTAACCAACTTGAACTTAAGACTCTTAGAAGTTATCTAACTTGAAGTTAACAAACTTAGAAGTTATCTAACTTGAAGTTTACAAACTTTGAAGTCATCCAACTTGA
Organism: Quadriops clusia; assembly: GCA_033557875.1. Classification (NCBI taxonomy): domain Eukaryota; kingdom Metazoa; phylum Arthropoda; class Insecta; order Coleoptera; family Hydrophilidae; genus Quadriops; species Quadriops clusia. The sequence continues at coordinate 2,085 of JAWQRP010006114.1, read as the reverse complement.
AGTTTACAAACTTTGAAGTTATCTAACTTGAAGTTTACAAACTTTGAAGTTATCTAACTTGAAGTTTACAAACTTTGAAGTTATGTAACTTGAAGTTTACAAACTTTGAAGTTATCTAACTTGAAGTTTACAAACTTTGAAGTTATGTAACTTGAAGTTTACAAACTTTGAAGTTATCTAACTTGAAGTTTACAAACTTTGAAGTTATCTAACTTGAAGGTAACAATCTTAGAAGTCAAGAAGCAAAGTTAACCTTAATAATCGAGAAGTTAAGAGATCTAAAATTTAAATAAACAGCAAGATAGCGAAGTTAAGAGTTATGAAACAGAAGTTATTTACAAGTTCGCACAAGTTCTCAGAGATAAGTAAAGAGTTAAAAACGCCAAACAGAGTGAATCGGCGAGCGCGATTAAACCCGTTCTCGCTCTAATTCTGCCCTATCCTAACATCATCAAGTGCGCGCTGGAAAATAATAATTGAAGGTCACCAGGGTTGCTGCGATCGAGCGAGCAGCAACGGCGAAAACCGACCGTTTCTGGTCGCTTGAACCGTTCAAACTGAAGAAATTTGTTATCTAAATATTGACTATTTGCATTTTGAATTGTTGAATTTTGAATAGTTATATTTTGAATAGTTAGATTTTGAATAGTTAGATTTTGAATAGTTAGATTTTGAATAGTTAGATTTTGAATAGTTGGATTTCAAATAGTTAGATTGCGAATAGCTTTGGATTTGAGGCTCACGGATTATTTGTGGGACTGATTCTTTCTATGCGATTCTCTATGCGATTCTCTATTCGACTCTCTCTCTCTGTTCGATTCTCTCTAATCGACTCTCTCTGTTCGATTCTGTATGTTCGATTATCTCTATTCGATTCTCTCTATTCGATTCCCTCTATTCGATTCTCTCTAGTCGACTCTCTCGGTTCGATTCTCTCTATTCGACTGTATCTGTTCTATTCTCTCTATTCGATTCTCTCTATTCGACTCTCTCTGTTCGATTCTCTCTAATCGATTCTCTCTGTTCGATTCTCTCTGTTCGATTCTCTCCATTCGATTCTCTCTATTCGATTCTCTCTAGTCGACTCTCTCTGTTCGATTCTCTCTATTCGACTGTCTCTGTTCTATTTTCTCTATTCGATTCTCTCTATTCGAATCCCTACGATAGGCCTCGGAAGAATTCTCAACAAAAGGTGGCTCTAAGATCCCCGAGGCCGATTTAAAGTTTCTACCTGCGAATAGTGTACACTCGACTACTTCCTTGATATATACCTGTCGGGTCATATTAAAATATGCGCGAGATCAATAGGGGCCCCGTCTTAAGAAAAGCTTTTGGATACACTTTGTGATGGAGAAAAATAGTTTTTTGCCTCGTCCTTTCGTTCTTTGCTTATGGCGGAGAAGAGACAATTTTTTGCGCCAAGGAACACGTGCGACTTCCAAATCTTAGTTGTTTTTTTCCATAATAGAAAGAACACTCTGACAATAATTTACTCTAAAACCATTGGAATCTACATTATAGCAATTGGAATCCATGCTAGAAGAATTGAAATCTATTCTAGAAGAATTGAATTCTATTCTAGAACAATTGAAATCTATGCTAAAACACTTGAAATCTACGCTAAAACACTTGAAATCTACTCTAAGATCATTGAAATCTATATAGTCTAAAACAATTGAAATCTGCTTTAAAACAGTTGAAGCTAACTCTAGAAAACTGGAAATCTACTCTATCACAATTGGAACATACTCTAAAACAACGAAATATACTCTCAACCAATGAAATATACTCTAAACCAACGAAATATATATACTCTAAACCAACGAAATATACTCTAAACCAACGAAATATACTCTAAACCAATGAAATATACTCTAAACCAATGAAATATACTCTAAACCAAGGAAATATACTCTAAACCAACGAAATATACTCTAAATTAATGAAATATACTCTAAACCAACGAAATATACTCTAAACCAATGAAATATACTCTAAACTAATGAAATCTACTCTAAACCAATGAAATCTACTCTAAATCAACGAAATTTACGTTAAACCAATGAAATTTACTCTAAACCAATG
>JAWQRP010006113.1:0-10057 GCA_033557875.1 Quadriops clusia | reverse complement strand
ATTTAATATGTTTATATTAAAAAAAACTATTTTTTATCTTTAATAAATAAATATTTTTTATCTTCAATAAATAAATATTTTTTATCTTCAATAAATAACTATTTTTTATCTTTAATAAATAAATATTTTTTATCTTCAATAAATAAATATTTTTTATCTTCAATAAATAAATATGTTTATAATCTTCAATGAATAAATATGTTTATAATCTTCAATGAATAAAGAAAAATAATAGTTTTTTTTAATATAAACATATTAAATATCAAGTTAACAGCAAGCTCCGTGTAAAAAGGGAAAACCTTTTTATTTGTATTCAAAAACATGTTAGTAAAAATTTTTATAAAATATGCTCCTTTTCTAGTGGTTACCTTCATAGTTTCTATGAAAAATGTGAATGTTTTCTTTTGTAAACACCTCTCATGATGAGTATCGCCACATTATATGTGGTATCGTCTAATATTTGTTATTTTAACTTATCTCCATAAAAATTGTACAATCTGTGTCTTAAATAAATACAATAAGTAAATTAACCATGACGATTTATTTATCTAAACTATAGCGTTGTTTATTCTCTTTTGCACATTTATTGTTACCTTATTCTAAATAAGTGTTTAACGTTATGGTAGCCTTGCCTTACTAGATAAAGCACGGGGCCTTATCAAAAATTGTACTGATAACCACGAAGGCTACCATGTATTATCTACTTTTTTTCTTTAATTCTTCAGGTACTTATTTACTTAATGATTTTAATGATTAGTTTAATGATATCAATTATTAGCTTAATGATATCAATGATTAGCTTAATAATATCAATGATTTGTTTTATTTTTATGTAGATTAAGTTTCTTTTTGTTAAAATAGATTTGAGCCACTTCAGCAAGAGTTTTTTTCTAACTTAAGTAATATAAAGATTTCTTATATTTTGCACTGGCACACGTTAAATTTATGTGACAAGAGTAAGAACCGACCAACAAATAAATAATATATAACTAGAATAGAATCAATTTTGAAAAAATCTGTTTCCTCGTGAGAGTTCATAATAGTCTCTTAAATAAGAAAGTAGCTTGGAAATAAGCAATAAATTAAAAGAAACTAAAAAGAAGCAAAATTAAGTAAAAAATAAAAAAAAACAAGATAAGTAAAAAAACCAGGAAAAAAAACCAGAAAAGAAAAAAACAAAAAGAAAAAAGAACAAAAAGAAAAAAAAAACAAAAAGAAAAAAAAACAAAAAGAAAAAAAAAACAAAAAGAAAAAAAAAGGAAAAAAAAACAAAAAGAAAAAAAACGAAAAGAAAAAACAAAAAGAAAAAAAACAAAAAGAAAAAACAAGCAAAAGAAAAAAGCAAGCAAAAAAGTAAAAGAAAAATACAATAATGTTACAAAAAAAGTAATTAAATGAAACTTGTTGACACATTTAAGGAATATTCAAGGTTTGCGATTCTATTTATTTACTCTATTTATAACAATACAAAACATATAAATGAAATATAAATTTTACGTCTTGAACTTGACGATAATATCACTATTGGTAGTAAATTCATTCTTCCTGATGCTATATTGGCTTTATAATCAGAAAGATGTCAACGTAATTGTTCAAGTAGAATTTGAAGTTTTTGGACATGTTCAAGGCGTTCATTTTAGAAGATACACATTGGAGAGGAGTAGAATTTTACGCTTACAAGGATGGTGTTTAAATACAGAAGAAGGCACAGTTAAGGGTCTATTAGAAGGAGCCAAAGAAGACATTTCAACAATGAAATTTTGGCTTCAAAAGATCGGTAGCCCAAAGTCCAAGATTACTGCAGTAGTATTTTCTAACGAGAAAACGATCACAGACTACCAGTTTAAAACGTTCCAAATTAAGTAACGACCTCATTAGCCAGTTGGGTAGATATACCTTACATTTGTCACATTTTTGCATTAATTACAAAATAATAGAAATTGCGTAATTATCTTCTTCGTCTTATTGTAACTCAATCGCCTTTATTAACGTACGTAAGTAATAAGGAAACATTACTGAAATAATTCGTGATAAGCTTTACGAAAAAAAACTAATTATATGCTCATTCTTTAGATTGTAGGCTTGCGTTGAGTTACAAATGAAAAACTTAAATTAAATGACAATAAGACAGTTAAAATTATACAATAAACAATTAAAACGGTGGTATAAAAAAATTAAAACGAGACAATATTGTTTTAACTTACTCATCTGTATTCGTTGCTGCAAGAAGTTCGCCAGCTCGCATCAAAAACACTTGGATCAAAGAATTTACATTTCCGGAGTTTAAGTTATTCGTTAATAATAACTGGCATAGAGGCTCTATTTTGGAATCTAGTGCCAATTGCTCGTTGCTGAAAAAAGAACAATTGTAAATTAATAATAATAATAACAGTAATAATAGTAGTAAAAATAATAATTATAGTAGTAATAATAATAATTATAATAGTAATAATAATAATTATAATAGTAATAATAATTATAATAGTAATAATAATAATTATAATAGTAATAATAATAATAATGATAATAATATGAATTATATTTAAAAAACGATTTGGCTAGCCTACGCCAAAATGTAAAATACCTTGTCGTTGGTGGCGAAATATTAAAAGCCAAAAATCTATTCCAAAAGGGGTCATTTGCGGATATGTAATCCTTGCCGAGAAACCTCGTAATGTACTCGTTTGTCGTCAGGTCTGCATTGGAACTCAGTGAAGTGCCCATTATAAATTCTGGAAGAAAGTGGAGAGCAACAATACAAACAGAATTAATATAAATAATTATAAACAGAATTAAAACAATAAAATACAATACAATTCACCACATACACAAATTTCAGAGTCCAAATTTCTATACCTTGATTACAAGAGACGAATTGATTAAAAGCGAATAAGTAATTGATTAAATAAGAATAAGTGATCAAAGGAATGTAACTGGTTAAACAAGAATAATTGCTTAAAAACGATTAATTAAAGAGGAATAATAGATAAATTAAAACATAAGTTTCTTACAATAATAGAGTTTACAAACTTCAGAAACGTCCACATAACCTGAACACGTCATTTGACGTTTAAACTAGTGCTTTTTGTCATAGGGGAAAATGTTGGCCAAACTGATGACATACTGATGCCAAGTCTCCAAAAGAAAGCGCGCGAAAGCAACAATTACAAATAATTTTGAATTAAAAATGACAGAATGGAAACATGAAAGATATTCTTTTAGTAAAGAATCCGAAAGTGCTTTGTTGGAATTCTACAAATTAGCTAGGGAAAGAAAGAAACACCCTGAAAATAAAATTTGGGAGCAATTATTGCCGCAGGTATGTATTTCTTGGAATAAATATCATTAAAGAATTAAACATAACCTCAACTAGGTTTTAAATAACATAATATGTTATATATATAAGTATTACACTATTTAAAAAACTAATTGTACAGTGCTTTGCAAATCAAATGACACTTAGAAAGAGATTTCCTCCCTTTTTATAAATATGCACAACTTTGTCAATTAGTTCCCTAAATTGTACTACTTCGGATTATTTTATGCATAAGTTTATAGCTATGAAGAAGAGTGACTTTTGTTGCTATAAAATTCTTAATACTTACATTTTTTATTATATTTAAATAATTATTTCAATTAAATTACTGAATTAATGAAAATGAACTCAAAAAAATAATGAAAATGAACTCAAAAAAATAATGAAAATGAACTCAAAAAAATAATGAAAATGAACTCAAAAACTTTATGTAATTTAATATAAAAAAATTAATGTTAATTAACATAAAAAATTAAATACATACTGTAAAGCCACAAATCCTTTATTTACTGATAAAATAATACCCGATGAAACACTTGTAGTATTTTTTAGACATAAGAAACTAATATACGTTAAAGGTACCTAATTTAATGAATTAGTAGAAATAAAATTACCTAATTTAATTTTATTTCTATCAATTGCAGAATAAACCGTTAGTAGAAAAACTCGAAAAGGCTCTGGAAAACGACAAACGAGAAATAATAATAGACCTAACAAATAGCCAAGATTTGATGCAACCTAACCCGTTACCCGACGAACTTTTATCTCAAAAAAAATCCCAACGATCACTCACCGAGCTTTCGTTACTTCAAGCAGAAACCGAAGACCTATTAAACACAACTTGTCTTCAAGATCTAGTTTTCGCAATCAAGGAAACTTTGGAAAACGAAGAACTCTTATCCGATGAAATAATCAACAATTTAAGCTCCCAATGCTCTGAAAAACAACTAGAAGAAATATTCGAATCCCTAAAAGACACATTAGAACCTTCCCACATCTCCAAATTTGGCTCATCGTTAATCAACGCTACTTGCTCTAAACGAAACATAATTGTTTCGTTCTTCTGCAAATGCATCTTATTGCCTCAGTTAAATCAAGAACGAAACGATCAATTACTGTCACTAATAAGCAATCTCTTCGCTAGCTTCGACCGAATAGTTTGTACTGAAATAACTAACGTCATATTATTAGCAGAACCGATCTATTGCACCAAATCGTTTCATGAAAATTTAGGACTCTTCAACAAGGACTTTAAATATGAAATTTTACGAAACTTCGTGTTATTACATTCTGGGAGAAGATTAGAAGCCCCACATTTCGTCCTACTAAATATTTTACTTACGTCTCCCCTACAAGAGGAAATACAACATGAAGTCTCGAAAAAACTTGTAGAAATCCTATCAGCGAGTGCTTCTTCTTTTGCAACGGATAAACAGTTCGGAAAATTGCTTTTATGCTTTTTAAAAGCGGGAGGCGTTAACTTATGTAATGATGAACAAGTCAAATACATCGTCATGAGCCACAAATCAATATGGAAAGGCCAAATACAAAAATGTTTTGATTCTTTATGTACGGAATATGAAAGTTTATCAAACAGCATGCTTTAAATTACTAAATAGTACCATATTTAAATAGTAGGTATTAATAAATAATGCAGCATATAATTATATAAATAAATGAATTATTATATGTACATATATGAATGTGAACTACTTTTGGGCTGTACTGAAAATATTTACTTACAATGAAATATCTATCTCGACTATACTGTACTATATCATCAAAAAAACCGTTCATACACGTTATCAAGCTTACATCTGTTCTACTCTTCCTTTATACTGTTAACTTACTGCAGCATTTCCTTCATTAATATACAATTTTACATTGAAGAAAAACCTCCAGACAACATTTCGTTTCTTCGTAAAATTATCATCAAGTACTTACATTTCTTCCTCGGATTAATATCCATAATTTCCTCGAATTTCCTGAGAAATAAACTATTAGCCTTTTTCAACTTACTTTTTGCAATCGATCGCAACCTATTTAACTTAATAATCGATCTACGAAATAAAAAACAACAAAATTATTTTCTGATATCGTTTGCATTTGGATTCTTTAGTGGATTTGTTATTGCTTTTTCCTCATACATAACAACCGAAAATTTAATCCTATCAACTACAAATTATTTTCTCTCTATGATCCTTTTTTCAGCATTTAATCTCTACGTCAACTGCCTAAATCTCACGAATTTCCGAATGAAAAAAATAAATGAAAACTTACTTTCAATTGATAGCCGAAATTAAAATATAAAAACTTCAAATATTTTGCAAGAACCTGATTGGCTAAAAAAATCCCGAATTCGAAAGCTACAGCTTTTAATGAATACCTACCATCTTTTAACTGACACCACGAACATTCTAAACGAATTTTGCTAATATTCTAAACGAACTTTACATTTCATTCTAAACGAGTTTTTCATGTTTCAATCTCTATGTTTTGTGACTCTGGTGTTTCTCTCGACTCTTTTTTCCATTTTCAACAATTTTAAGCTTTTAATGAATTTGAAATTGAAAAATACGGAAATTCCATGGATGCAACTTTTGGAAAACAACCATATGGATATGTTTATGGTCATCGTTTGCATACGTTTGCTCTCCAAATGTTTTGGTGTTTGTGATGAGGTGAGTTGTTGAAATAAAAATAAAGTTAAGTTTGAAATTATTTATTCGAAGATTATTATTTGGTACATTGAAAGCAAATTCTTAATATAGTCCTAGAATAATTTATTATTCTATAATTATATTTATTATCTCTATAATTATATTTATTATTTCTATAATTATATTTATCATTTCTATAATTATTGTTACAAATAGGAGTGCACTTTACATATACTTATTTATATTTACCTACTAATATTCAACAAATTATTGTTGCCGCGCGCATTTGCCCACCCACCTCCACTTTCTTCCGCATATTTTTTTCATACTCTTTTTATTTTATAGTAAGTTCTATGCAAAATGTGATTGTCAACAACTTTCTGTACATTTATTTTAAATATGTAACTTTCACTACACTTTCACTTATTCTTATTTTATTATTGCGTTGCTATTGTTAGCAATTTCAACAAACATAAGATTACTTCAGCTATAATTCGTTTATTTAATAGGTACCTCTTTATTTGTTCTTAGTATTTATTGCACCTATTAATATTTTCTTGTACCTTTACTGTTTTGCCGCGTTTTTGCCCACCCTCCTCCACTTTCTTCTAATTTCTTTAATATTTTTTGTATTATAAAATATCGTTAACACTTTCTCCACACTTTCGCTTGGTCTTATTTTACCATTTATTTTCACCTATTTTTATTATTTAAATATTTTAGTAATATTGTAATATTTTTATTAATTACACAAACGCTTTTTATTTACTCTTTACCTTGCTTTGTAACGTATGTATTAAAGTTTAAAAAAAACCTTATTGTTATTATTGTTTCACTTATATCTATGTAGCTATATGTCTCTTGTTTTATTTTTCTTTTGGAAATTATAAACCAAATCGCATATTATTTAAATATATTATTATTATTATTATTATATGTTTTTATTCATCTCTAATACTATTTTGTCACTTTTCCGCGTTTTTGCCCACCCTCCTCCACTTTCTTCCGCATACTTTATAACTTATTACATATTTCATAATTATTTATATTAGAACCTGTGATATTTGTCATAATATCGTTTGAAAAATATAATGTTACTTTTATTAAGTTTAGTTTTGTGTCAAAATTACGTTAATATTTCAATACCTTCTACTGTTACGCTTATATTATTATGTACATTTTTCCATTTATTCTTGTTTTATTTTATTATTCTTACCGCATATTTGCCCACCCACCTCCTCTTTCATCTTGTTTATTTAATATTGTATTTGTCCTAAAATTTCGTTATTATATTTTATTTTAACATTTAATCGCTACCTTAATCACCAGCATGTTACATCAATTTTTCTAATTTTCCCATAATATCTATACGAGATGTAAATATCAATAATACTTTCTTCACACTTTCACCTGTTACACTTATTTTTATTTTATTCTATATTTCAACGTATTTTTATTAATTAATTTTTTTATTTTATATTTTATTTATTGCACCTATTAATATTATATTATATTAATAACCTTGTATTCTACTCATATTAAACTGTAAAATACCTTCTATTGTTTTACTTATATCATTAAATACATTTGATTTTTGTTCCAGAAATATTAAAAAATATGCATTTTATTAACGATCATTTCTATTTTATCATTTTTACCGCGTTTTTGCCCACCCACCTCCACTTCCTTCTTATTTCTTAAATATATTTGTACTAAAGTTAGTTTTTTATATTTCATCTTAACATAAAGTCGCTACCTTAAGCAGTATCCGATATCAACTTTTGTAATTTTATAACAAGCGCTTAGGAGATATAAATATCAATAACACTTTCACTTATTCTTATTTTATTATATTCTAATACCTTGGTCGCAGTATAATCTTATTTTATTTATTATTAAATAATTATCTTATTTTATACATTTTTAAGTATTTGTAAAAATTACACCTACTACTTTTATTTTTTCTATCTAGTATTTTTGTTATTATTTTTACCGCGTATTTGCCCGCCCACCTCCACTTCCTTCTCATTTCTTTAATATATTTTTACTAAAATTTGTTTATTATATTTCATCTTCATATTTGGTCGCTACCTTAAACAGTATTTAACATTGATTTTTATAATTGAACAATATGCTCCAAGCGATATATCAATAACATTTTCACTTATTTCTATTTTATTATATTTCACCATCATAGCAAGTATAATCTTATTTTATTGTTTATTTTCACGTATTTTTATCAAATTATCTTATTTTATTAATATTGTAATATTTCTACTACTTACACGAACTATTTTTATTTATTTTCTACCTTGTTATGCAACTTATGTAACTAATTATTTTTCTTAATTATTGCATTATTTCGCACTAAAAAAATATTGCTGTATGCTTAGACTATTCACCGCTTATCTTCTATAATATTTCATAATTTAATATATATATACATTATTATTATACATATTATTATTTCATAATGTCGATTATATACTCTTGAGATAAATATTAAATTCAGCACTTTTGTTGTGTATTATATTTTATCATCATTATTAATTTATATTATTTTTTGTATTTATTGCACCTATGTTCTTTTACTCTTGTTTTGTTGTGGTCGAATTTCACACATTTCATTTATTAAAATTTAATCATATCACATACCTTACTCGTATTAAACTCTAAAATATATTATACTTATATTTACATACATGTTTTTATTTTATTTTTGTTTCAGAACATTTGATATTGATTTTATTAATTTTTAATTCTATTTCATCATTTTTACCGCGTACTTGCCCACCCACCTCCACTTCCTTCTATATTTCATAACTTTGCTTACTTATTAATTTATTTAAAGATATCATCAGTATTATTTTAAATTATATTTTGTATAGTGTATTTATTGCACCTACAAATACTTTCTGTTACTATTGTTTTCTTGTGATCAAATATTAAAACCTGTGATATTTGTCGTAATATTGTTTGAAATAATTTATATTATTCTTTATTACGTTTAGTTTTACATCATTATATTTTCACCTCAATATTTGTTTGACCCTTATTATTATTATAGAACTCTTGATTTTTAAATCAATATTTATATTAAACTAATTATGTCCGCATTTGCCCACCCACCTCCACTTTCTTCTATATTTTTAATTATTAAATTTACGTAATAAAAATTTTTTCGTCATTATTAATTTATATTGCATATATGTTATATTTATATTATATTTTATATATGTTTTACATTTTATAAATTGTTTGTATTCTATCATTTTTGATACTTTCACTTATTCTTATTTTATTATATTGGGCCACCATAGCAAGTATAACCTTATTTTATTATTTATTTTCATGTATTTTTATTAAGTAATTATTTTATTTGTATTAAATTATGTGTACCAATTATTTTAATTACTCTCTACCTAGTTATATATAACTATAGTAATATAGTACTTATGTATTTATTTTAAATTTTACTCTTGGGTATATGGTAATTATTTTCCTTATTTTTTGTATTATTTTGCACTTAAAAATGTCCATATTTGCCTAGCCTAACATTCTTCTATATTTTATAATGTTTGCGTAATAAAAATTTATTTACCCTGACAATTGTTTACCTTACACTTATTTGCATTGATCTTCATCTTTATTATTTTTATCGTAAAGTCCGTTTGTATTTTCGCAATTATATTATGCAAAATTGTTTTATTTTATGTACTATATTTTATTCTTCTATTTTGTATTGATATAGTTTATTCATTCATGCGAATATCCCATTACTTTTTCATTCACTTTCTTGAACATTAAGTTTATTTAGTTATTTACGTTTAGAAAAAAATATTGTTGTACTCTTAGACCGGTTTCCGTTTTTAGCTTTTGTAATATGTCATATTTAAATAATTATTTATAATAATACCAATGTTGTCATAATATTTTTACAAATAATATGTACTATTCTTTTTTATGCTGAGTTTTGTCTCATAATTTCGAATTATATATAGTCTTATTAATTTATTTATTTGTTATATGATTTGAAATTATTTATATTATTCTTTCTTAGGTTTAGTTTTACGTTTTTATG
>JAWQRP010006112.1:0-10058 GCA_033557875.1 Quadriops clusia | reverse complement strand
GCCTAGAGACAGTGACCGCAGTATGTCTCGAAACTGGGAAAAACATAAAACTGTAGGCAGTGACCGCAGTATGCCTAGAGACAGTGACCGCAGTATGTCTCGAAACTGGGAAAAACATAAAACTGTATATAGCTTACCGTAATCTGTCAAATCGATGTCATAAAGTTTCATTCTGTCAATTGCGACGACTTGCTTTTTCTTGCCCATAACTTCGTAACGATCATGCGGTAGGACAGCAGTTATTTTGTAGGGACCCTTAAACTTGGGCGCTAACTTGTCCAGTCTGGGGTTTTGTTGTTTTACGAGAACGAAATCTCCCACGGTTAGATTTATAGGTTCTCTACGACTCGAGTCAAATCTCTTTTTTTGTGTTACTGCGTCAGTACCCATCCGTGAGTATGCTAGTTCACGATCTTTGTTTAACTTGTGGCTTGAAACATTGGTCTGTATTTGAGGTAAGTTTTTGGTTACGCATTGGATGTTGGGAACACTCGAATCTACCCCTAGTAATAAATATAAAGGAGTAAAACCCGTGGTTTTATGGACGGTGGTGTTTAAAGTTTGTTGAACTTTATGAAGGATGCTCGGCCATTCTGCCCTATTATTTCTTGTTTCTATAGCCAGTAGGGTGACAATGGATGCTACAAATCTCTCTACTTGGCCATTGGCCCTTGATGATCCTGTCGCTATTAAATGGTGTTCCGTACCAAACTCTTTTAGCAAGTTTTTTGTTTTGGTGTCGGTGAAGTTTGTGCCTCTGTCGGTGATTAAACGGGTAGGAATGCCGAAAATTGGTAAGTAAAGGCGAAGCGCGTCAGTTGTGTTTTGGCCGGAAAGGGACTTTAAGGGAATGAGAATAACAAACTTGGTAAAAGCGTCAACCAGGATAAGGATGTGTTTGAATCCGTTAGAGATCGGGAAAGGACCAGCACAGTCTGCATGAACAGTGTGAAAAGGAGTCTTTACTTTGTCTATAGGGTGTAGGAAACCCTGTTTTTTACCAGATAGATTTTTTGTAGATAAACAAACTAAGCAGTGAGAAATGTATTTTTTAATAAAAGCTGTCATTCTCGGAAACCAAAATGTATCTTTCACCTTGTTGTATGTCTTGTCGTAGCCAACATGGCACTGTTCGTCATGAAACAGTTTTATTACGTTAAGTCGATACCCCTTGGGTACAAAATATTTCAATTTGAAATTTTTTTTATCTACATAAGCTTTCCTGCACAATAAACCATTGCTTATCTGGTAATCGCTTTTTATCGGTTCATGCTTTTTTAATCTCTCTATTAACTTTTTTGTCTCGGCGTCTTTGGATTGGGCTAATTCGAGCCAAGAAGTTTCATGAGTCACGCAGACATATTCGGTTTTCTCCGGAGGGTTTCGGCTAAGATAGTCAACGTGGGCGGAATATTTCCCTTTGCGGTATTCAATTTCAAAATCAAAGTCTTGAAAATATGCCCACCAACGAGCAACTCTGGGGTTAAGGTCTTTCTTTTTAGCAGTGGCTTTGATAGAGTTGCAGTCCGTTATAATTTTAAATTTAATGCCCAAAAGATAGACGCGGAAGTGTTTCAGGGCTTTTACGATGGCTAGAGTTTCGAGCTCGTATGAGTGGTACTTTGCTTCGCAGGGTGTTGTACGTTGGCTGTAATAGCCCACCACCCTCAAGACTGTGTCGTGTCTTTGTAATAGGACTGCACCATAACCTATAGAGCTAGCGTCTGTGTGTAATTCAGTCTGTAATAGAGGATCAAAAAACGCCAGCAATGGTCGTGAAGTTAAACAATTTATTATATAATTTCGGGCTTCGTCGTGTTCTTTAGTCCAATAGTATTTTCGGTTGGGAGACGTGTTTTCCGACAGACAGGCTGTTCGTGCCGCGAATTCTGGGATAAACTTTCGAAAATACGCAGCAAGGCCAAGGAATTGGCGCAGTCTTTTTATATCGGTAGGAATTGGGGAGTTGATCAGAGCTTGAATTTTCTTTTCACTAGGACGTATACCCTCCGCGGATATTTGTCGGCCCAAGTATTCTATATTTGTTTGGAAAAACTTGCACTTATTAATATTTAGTGAAAACCCCCCCTTCTTAAGGGCTTTTAATACTGTATCTAGAAGGGCTAAACCTTCGGGAATTGTTTCGGTCGGAATTAGAACATCATCAAGGTAAACTAGTACCAAATTATTTTTTAAGTCACTTAGTGCTTTATTGATAGCACGCTGAAAAACGGCGGGACCATTAGCGAGGCCAAAAGGAAGCTTCAGAAACTCATAATGGCCATCTGGTGTCACGAATGCAGTTTTTGCAATCGAGCATTCGGAAATCGGGATTTGGTAAAACCCGGCAGCCATGTCCAAAGTGGTGTAGAATTTATGGTTCTTTAATTTATCTAATTGATCTTCTATAAGGGGCAACGGGTATCTGTCTTTTATCGTTAATCTATTCAACGCTCTGAAGTCCACACACATTCTGTCAGTTCCGTCTTTCTTTTTTACTAAGATGATTGGGCTGGCGTATGGTGACTCGCTTTCCCGAATAATGTTGTTTTTCAAGAGGTCCGCAACGATTTCTCGAACTTTTTCTCTTTCTGACATTGACAATCGATAAGGATGGTAATTTATTGTTTGCTCCTCTTTTAGGTTAATCTTTAATTCTCCCGTATTCACTGTGGATACTACGTTCCCGTTTGTGAAGATGTCTCGGTATTTATCTAATACGCTGTAAAGTTTCTCGCGATCTGCTCCTTGTAATTCTGTACTAACGTTTCCGACAAAAGTGTCAGCTGGTGTGACTGCATTTACCACCTTAGTGTGAGAAGAGGTTCTAAAAACATGGGTGCCCGAGGCATTTATCTCTATTTTGATGTCTTTATACTGGACTAGGTTTCGACCTATAATGGCCTCGTACGCCAGATCATTCTTTGCCACTACGTAAAATGACAGTTCTATTGATATTTCCTCGAATTCGACAACCACCGTTGTTGTTGCGACGGTAATTATGGTGGCTGTGCCTATACCCCTTAACGCCGTGAAATTAGCCTCTAAATGTGAGCCGATCTTGAGTGCTACATCTTCACGCAACAAGGAACAGCTGGCGCCAGTGTCTACTAGCGCGTGGACCGGTACGTTTCTGATAACAACTAAATTCAAATTGAATGTAGAGGCGTCACAACAAAAAACTGCTGGCTTCTTATTATGTCTAGATCGTTCTTTAGCAAAACAAGTTTCAACAAGATGGCCTAACTTTCCGCAAAAATCACATTTCTTGAGTTGTTTATTTTCCTTGTACTGAGGTGCAACCCTCGAATCTCCAAGAGCTCTACGTTTGTTACAATTTACGGCAATGTGGCCTGTTTCATTGCAGTTAAAGCATCTGCGACTATTTGACGCGAAGGTGTTATTCGGTTGTAAGCGTTTCTTGGTATTAATGTACCCTGATAGTAGCGAGATTAAGCCCGAAGTGGTTGCCACGCCACTGTTTAAGGTGGCCATACGAACCGAAATATCGGAAATTTCGCCAATCACCAACTCGACAAGTTCGGCATCCGAGAATTTTATTTTAGTTTTGCCGAGTAGGTTTAATTTATTTCTAGCATACTCACAGTAATTCTCGCATTGGTCAGATCTAAGGTTTACCGCTTTTTTTAGCCTCTCAGCTAGGTTACGTTTTGGTGGAAAAAGACTTATCACTTCCGTTCGAAAACCATTCCAATCCCGAGTCTCAGGCCGCCAGTCATCAAACCATGCGCGGGCTTCTCCGCGTAAAGCTTGACCAGCCCTGGAAATGGTTTCTGTTTCGTTCCATTTGAACTCGGCAGCAATCTTCATGATATCGTCGCACCATTCAGCTGCCCCGAAATCGCACGTGGTCGGGTCGAATTCCGGCAAGGCCGCCTCCATATTGGGCTGCCTGCTAGGCAGTGATTTTCTCAGTTCTTCAAAGAGTTTTAGTACCAGTTCGTCCGCAGTTGACATTTTGGGTGGACAAGAATCCCACTTCTGATTTAATCGTAATTAATATAACACTAATATTTTATAAGAAAAACTTAATAACAAACTGTTGCGACAACAATAACATAACTCAAATGCGATGCTCTCACTCTCCACGCTAGCGGGGGTCTGCCCGGCTTGCTCCGTGTTGCCGACCGAGTGTTGCCGACCGAGGAGCCGGGAGCCGTTCCGACAGCGTAATAGGCAACCCTAATCGCCTCTGGGTATGGCGGTTGCTAACATATATATTACCTTAGTCAAGTTAATTTCAAAAACTGAGAAGAACTCAGCATAGAGAACGGCTATATATTTCATAGACAGTACAATACAATTTCGGCGATGGATAATCGCAGATAACTATTATTAATCTTATTATTATTGTGTGACCGGTGAACATTTATTTTAGGTTATATAACACAAACGCACAGATGTCAATGACAGGTTGTCCACAATGCGTCACTTGCCGTATTATGAGGCATGGATACACTATGCAACCCCTCACACACCAATGCGTACACCATCAACCTTCACAAGACCAACGATATTAAAATGCACCGTTCAATTGATGTATATGGCACTATATCAATATTTTAAAGAGTGGTTCAATCTTTTGATAAACTTGGATATTGAGACACTTATCATTATTATATTTTATTTCTTTATAAATTTCTTTTGCTTCTAATATCTTCTTAATATTCCAATTATTGACCTCCCTTATTAGTTTTATATTTTCTGTTCCAATCTTATGTCCTGTAAGCAACATGTGTTTTCCAACTTCTGATTGTATTATGTCTCTTGTATGTTCTTTGAATCGTATTTTTAATTTTCTGCCTGTTTCGCCTATGCATGTGACTCCACACTCCGGGCAGGTCACCTTGTAAACTCCTGCTCTTTCCAATGTATCTAGTTTGTTCATTGTGTTATTTAAATATCTGCCAATAGAGTTAGGGTTCTTAAAGGTCAAATTATAATTATATTTTCTGAAAATATGTGTTAGGTTGTTTAAGTTTGTATGATTATAACTGATGACTTTAAATTTATTAGTGGATTCCTTATTCAGATTTGGTGAATTAGCAATATTGATTTTCAATTTTCTTTTTATACGATGGTTAATTTTGTTGATGAGTTGTAGTGTATAACCGTTGTTTATTGCAATATTCTTTATGGTATCAAGTTCTTTCATATATTCAGTTTCACATAAAGGAATTTTATTTAGGCGATAAAGAAGTGAGTTAAAAGTAGCTATCTTGTGTGTGAATGTGTGAGCAGAATCTGCAGGAATAATAACATCTGTATATTGAGGTTTTCTATAGATTGAGAAGGAAAACTTATTAAGTTGAAGGTTTTTGTTGATTGTTAGATCCAAGTAGTTTATTGAATTGTTAGTCTCCATCTCTATAGTGAATTTAATCTTTGGGTGTATGTTATTAATCTATGACAGAAAGTCATTTAGGAGCAAGGCAGGACCCTGCCAGATGCAGAGTACATCGTCTACGTATCTACACCAAAATTTTATATTTTCCGAAAAGCAGCAACTCTCATCCATAATAATAGTCTCTATATGGTCCATAAAAATGTTCGCCAGAAGTGGAGAAAGAGAGGAGCCCATAGGTAGGTCCTCACTCATTTGGAAACACTTGTTATTGAAGGTAAAAAAATTTTGGTTTAGTATTATTTTCAGAATTTCATTAATGCTATCAATATGTGTTGGGGCTAAATTAGTATTTTTAAGAATATCAATATAAGGTCCAGTGTGTCGTTTATAGGGACATTTGTGACGTCAAGCGATATGAGGCATTGTTGGTGTGATGGTGTTATCTTCTTCAATCTATCACATAAATCGAATGAGTTTTTGATGCTGTGTAAAGATTTGTAATCCAGAATATATGGCAGATTTTTGGCTATCTTCTGTGTGAGAAATTGTATTTATACATTTTTTGATGTTAGCTGTTTGGATACAACAGGCTCTGTCTCTTCATCAAATGGCGGTTCTGCTTGCAACTAAATGAGTTCCTCATATGAAAGGGGTTCCCTATCAGCTTCAAGTATATCACGTTCGTTCAAACCTTCAAAGCCGAGATCATGTGCTAGATCCAAAATGTTTTGCCTAATTTCAGGAAGGAAATTAACTTCTGCATCGGTCCTTTTTACACATTCTGGCCATATTTTTTTCCAAACATGGTTCATTGTTGTTCATTTTAATTCCTTCCATGATTCACTGATGCTGTCAACAGCATCCTTGATGTTATAGTTTTTCCAAAATGTTTTAATTGAAGATTTACCATCGGTTTCCCTTATAAGTTGTCGGAAAGTTCGGCGTAGGTAATATGCCTTAAAAGTGGCTATTGCACCCTGATCCATTGGTTGGATCAGAGCTGTTGTATTTTTTGAAAGGTACTCAATCATGACATCTTCAGATAGTTCGGATAAATTAGTAGGATGCCCTGGTGCATTATCCAAAATTAGCAAAGCCTTGTTCCTTAAGTTATTGTCTCGCAAATATTTTTTCACTTCTGTACAAAAGTGATTTTTGAACCGATCCTCAAAAGTAGCTTTAGTCATCCAAGCTTTCTTGTTGGATCTCCATATGACGGGTAATTGAGCTTTATTTAGTCCTTTAAGAGGCCTTGGATTTTCGGACAAATATATTAAAAGTGGTTTTAGCTTAAAATCACCTGCGGCATTTGCACCAAGTAGCAAAGTTAATCGTTCTTTAGACACCTTATAACCAGGCGCAGATTTTTCGGTTTTTGAAATGTACGTGCGATCTGGCATTCGCTTCCAATACAGCCCTGTTTCGTCTACGTTAAACACTTGTTCAGGTTTATAACCACCTCTTTCAATAATTCCCTTTAAAATGTTGGGATATTCCTTAGATGCGGCCTCATCGGCGCTAGCTGCTTCACCTTTCATTTTCAAATTATGCAAATTAAATCTATTTTTAAATTTTTCAAACCATCCTCCGCTTGCTTGGAATGTGACATCTTCAGCAGATTCATTGGTATCTCCATTCTTCAAATTTTCGAAAATACTTAAAGCTTTTTCCTGGATAGTCATTTGACTCATTGGCATTCCCCGTTTGTTATTGTCCTCAATCCGTATAATCAATAGTTTTTTTCCATAATCCAGTTCCTTTGGCGTGTTAATCTCGAGACATTTAAAGGTGCAGCAGATTGTAAATATGTTTTAATGTCTTCTTTTTTATCGCGAATAGTTTGAATGGTAGATTTCGCAAGTCCCATTGCCTTGCAAATTTCAACAATTTTCTCTCCAGCTTCTATACGACGTAATACTTCTAGTTTAGTTCCTAGCGTGACTGACTTTCGGCATCTCTTTTTATCAGTCTCCGAAGTCGATAATCGTTTCGGTGGCATTTTGTCTAAAAAAGAATGAAATTATAAAATAAGTTTAATAAAAAAATACATATTAAATATTTTTAATTTGTACATACATACATATGTACTTACGTACCAAAAATGTCCCTAATTGTTTCCAATTTTTCCAGTTAATGTGTAACAATCAGTAGTAAATATGTACATAAAACACTCACAGACAAGTCTAAACCCGCCGCTTTATGAGCACACACTGAATAACGCTCGTAAAAAAGTTTTTTTTTGCCGTTATAGTGAAACATTTTAGGCCGTAAATCGAAAACCTGCCTTAATTGATGAGGACCGTTATATAAAGAGTGGCCGTATAGCGAGGTATGGGTGTACGTATAATTTAGAAATTGTTTCAAAGGATGATATGATGAAAGGTGTTTTTTGTTTTATAAATAGGTATAATGTATTTAATGCTACCTAATATATTTACAAAACTTATGAAATAGATACAGTAGGCGCTAATAGTACAAAAGTAGGGTATAAAAATATTGACTAGGTTGATTTGGTCTACAAAAGGAACGGGGGACGGGGAAGGTCACAACTCGGTGGTGATCTCGTCTTGCGGCCGGAAGCCCAGCTGGCAGAATCCGTCGTCCAGGAAGAGGGAGGTGCCCGTGCCGTTGAGGTACTCTTTGCTGTTCTTCCAAACGATGGGGTCGAACTCGGAGTTCGGAACGCCGCTCGAGGACACCAGCGAGTAGTCAAACTTCCACTGCGGGTTCAGGGGCGGGGGGAACGCCGACTCATAGTTGACGCTGAAGTTCTTTATTGCGGCATCTTGGAGGCTCAGGTTCGAGCCGAAGGGCTGTTCCGGCTTGAACGTCGACATTGTTGTGCTCGCTCGGGTATTGTATTCTTGCTCGGGTTCGAGTGCTACTACTGGGCCCTGTGGAAGATTGAGATTTGCTACGTTAACAAAGTGCGGTGTTAATGAAGACTTGGGATGTACGATACGTGATGAACGTGAAGAAATGGAATAAATTTTAAGAATTAGAATAAAAGAGAAGAGTTGGAGTTAAGGCGAAGAGTTGGAACTGAAGCGAAGAGTTGGAACTAAAGCGAAGAGTTGGGACTAAAGCGAAGAGTTGGAACTAAAGCAAAGAGTTGAAACTAAAGCGAAGAGTTGGGACTAAAGCGAAGAGTTGGAACAAAAGCGAAAAATTGGAACTAAAATGGAGCGTTGGCATACCTGTAGAAAACTAATCAACTGGGCGACCTGCGGCTGAGAGACTTCGCTCATTCGTTTGAACCTCTTGAGGGTCTTCTCGGCCCAATTGTACAAGTGTTCCCAGTCATCAGGAACGACAAGTTTGTCCTTGGGTTTGTTGAGGAGGATGAGGATTTTGGCGAGGTCTCGGACGACAGGCCTGTAGGCCGCAGTCGCCGGGTTGTCTCCGTTTTGGTGGAGCTCTCGCAGCTGCCTCCTGGTGTCGTTGAGCATGGAGAGGAAGGTGTGCGAGTGAGGCCTCAGGATTTCGATTTGCTTGAGGAAGTCTCTACGCTCGGGGGTGTCGTCCAGGTCGGAGCCTGTCTCCACGTGGAGCTGGGCGGCTTTCCTCTTGTACTTGACGTAGGCCACCGCCGAGGCCACGATTAAGACGCAGAAGACGGCGCCAGAGACGATGCCGGTGAGGACGGTCAGGACGTCGTTGGGGAGGGCCGAGAGGGCGGCGGAGGGCTCGCAGATGCGCCCCATGTACCCCGCCTTCGTGCTCCAGTTGATGGTGAAGCCCTGGGGGCAGCTGTCCACGCACTTGCGGCTTTGGAAGACGATCATGTTGGAGCACTTGACGCATCCGGTCGGGCCGCATTTCAGACAGGAAGGATCCGAGCTGCATCCTGGAAGGAAGGAATCATTTTAACTCGAAGGCTCGATGTGCTTAAAACTGAATGTACTCGAGACTACATCTGTAGATGGATGTGCCTATTTTCGGCGGAGAGACTGCAGATAGCGGAAGAGGCTTCTGGTCCCGATCACATCACGGATTATTTCCCTTATTCAAAATATGGAGCACCTGCAGGGAACATCTGAATTCTGTTTACGTATTGCATTAGATCGTTATATAAATAAGATTATTCCGCGTTCGCGTGACGTTAGTTTTATACGTGACCGAGTTTGTCCCACAAAGAGAGGACATTAGGAAGGAGTGTACGGTATATAGTTCTTGTGTCGATCTGCGTTAGATTGTCCGCTAATGAGGAAATCGCCTCCAATTATCCTCCGGCCGCGTCCGTTCTTTATTGCGAAGGATTTCGTATTTGTGTCGCACATTCGTCTGCCTCGATCGCACGGCAACAAAGAACTATTAGCGCGGAATGCGCCCTATTGTTCTCGAGGTAGATTCGTGTGACGAATTTTCATGTACGAATTTGCCTCACTTACACGTGTAATATGTTTTACGTCGCTTTAATTTAACCCTTTCACTTTTCTTCCGCTGTGCGGAATCGGTGATTTCATTCGATTCGGATTTGAGTGAAGAATGGAACCGTATACTAAGACTTTTTCGCATTAAAATTTATTTCCCATTAAGACTAGTTAATGTCCGTGAAAAATCACGGGCAGCTATGTACACATATATTTATTACCATGTACACGTGTACATATTACTATGTACACATATACATTTTACCCTACATATATATTTAATCTTATGATTTCGACA
Organism: Quadriops clusia; assembly: GCA_033557875.1. Taxonomy (NCBI): domain Eukaryota; kingdom Metazoa; phylum Arthropoda; class Insecta; order Coleoptera; family Hydrophilidae; genus Quadriops; species Quadriops clusia. The sequence continues at coordinate 19 of JAWQRP010006112.1, read as the reverse complement.
TATACATGTTCGCTAAAAA